>WAAD01012738.1:16904-32249 GCA_013389945.1 Fregata magnificens
TGATGGGCCGAGGTCAACTGTATGAGGTTCAACAAGGGTCAGTGTTGGGTCCTGCACTTGGGTCACAACAACCCCATGCAATGCTACAGGCTTGGGGACAAATGGCTGGAAAGCTGCCCGGTGGAAAAGGACCTGGGGGTGTTGGTCGACAGCTGGCTGAATATGAGCCAGCAGTGTGCCCAGGTGGCCGAGAAGGCCAGTAACATCCTGGCTTGTATCAGAAATAGCATGGCCAGCAGGACTAAGGAAGTGATCATCCCCATGTACTTGACGCTGGTGAGGCCCCACCTCGAATACTGCATCCAGTTTTGGGCCCCTCACTACAAGAAAGACATTGAGCTGCTGGAGTGTGTCCAAAGAAGGGCAACAAAACTGGTGAAGGGTCTAGAGAACAAGTCTTACGAGGAGCAGCTAAGGGAAGTGGGGTTGTTTAGTCTGGAGAAAAGGAGGCTGAGGGGAGACCTTATCGCTCTCTACAACTACCTGAAAAGGAGGTTGTAGCGAGGTGGGGGTCAGTCTCTTCTCCCAAGTAACGAGTGATAGGATGAGAGGAAATGGCCTCAAGTTGTGCCAGGGGAGGTTTAGACTGAACATTAGTAAATATTACTTCACTGAAGGGGTTGTCAGGGATAGGAACAGGCTGCCCAGGGAAGTGGTTGAGTCACCATCCCTAGAGGTATTTAAAAGGCATTTGGATGTGGTGCTTAGGGACATGGTTTAGTGGTGGACTTGGCAGCGTTAGGTTTACGGTTGGACTCGATGATATTAAAGGTCTTTTCCAACCTATACGATTCTGTGTGTAATTCTGTGTGTAATCTAGAAAACACTCTCAGGTAAAAGGATACTTTGCTGAATTTTGATTCAACTTGTCCTGCAAGATCTAAGCAGCATGAATGTCACAACAACAACAAATGAGATAAATTGAACACTAATTATAATCACCTGGATTTGACAAGATTGCTGGGTGACACTTACTCTTTTTCTCCCATTACGATCTACACGTGGATCAGGTCTGATGAGCCTGTACGCTCTGTGTATGCAGCATGTTATTTTTACAGTGTTTCAACTGTTTGGATCCCCCACTTTAAATATCCATAAACACGTGGATCAGTGATGGAGTGATCTGATGATCACTTCTCATCAATTCAGTAACTTGATTCTGTAGTATTTCAAGGGTATTGTAGATGTTTATCTATTAATCAGCTCCCAGCCACCAAGCTTCCAACTACCGCTCTGGAAAATCCAATTGCTGCCACAGGACTCACTACAGTATTTTTTCATTACCACATCATTTCTGAAGAGGCATGCTAGGATAAAATGACCAAAGCGATATATGGCAAAAGAAGAACACACTGCTTGTCTAAAGATGTCAAAAGGAAACAGAGCAAAGTTCAAACAAAACTTCTCAGTCACAGATGCACTTCAACCAGTCAGCAGTACTGTGCCTTACTACAGCTAGTAGATGATCAGAGTGAAAAAAAAAAACCAAACCAACCCAAACCCAAAACAAAACCCGAAACACTTTTTTCTTTTTTTGAGGAAAGTTTTCAGCTACATCCATCCCTTTGTGCAATACAACACACGGTTACACAAATATACTGCCACAGTACAAAGGTTAACCCATCAAATGTCAAAGATGTCAAAGATGCCAACTGCTTCAGAATTATTACCACTGAAAATACTGGTCCACATTTTTCATGCTATTGCATTACTGATTCGCTTGACTGATTCTTTACTTGGAAATATTGTGGGTGGTTGTTACCATGAGGTTTTTTGTCAGTTATCTTAAATGCCTTATATTTTTTTATATTTACAGATTGAACATCAAAGGTGTAACATGCTTATCTGCATGCAGAAGAATGGCCCAAATCCAGAACAGATTTCTTAAGAGGTTGTCACTACTCCTTAGCACTTTGAGAATCAGATCAACTAGACCTTAATGCTCCCTAAATTTCATTCTCTACATGCACCTCTGTAAGTCCTTCCACTGCTTAACACCACTTCCATCAGTGCACTATTACCATCAGTGTTTAGTTAATTGGATAATAGTCCCATACAGACAAAAAAATGAAAAAAACCCAGGCTGCAAAATCAAGCAGAGAAAAAAAAGAAAACATGCATGGAGGTAGGCAAATGTAACACATGAAACATTAAGAAGCTTCCCATCTTTTGAAGAAGCAAGACAAGCTAGAAAAGGAAGAATTTTGTCTACAATTTTTTTTTAAAATCCAACAGCCCTTGCTCTGCAAGTATGTTCAAAATCCAGTTAGTGACAAAAGACTTAAAAAAAAAAAAAGCTATCAGAATATCAAACATGACTGCTCTTACTCTCCAAATAAAAGAATTTAAGTGCAACTCTCATGTGAGGACACAGCAGTTTGAGAACAGATAACAAACAAAGTTCTTACTGGCATCCAGCACCACACTAGGGCTACAACAAAAACCATTTCCAACTGTTACAGAAAACTCAAAACAAACAATAGCAACAAGGATACCAAAACTTGTGTCTCTCAAAACACATCCACAATCGCTCAGCTGCCGAGATGATGTAACCAGGAGCCTCTTCTGGAGGAGCACTATCTCAAGCCACAGCATTTTGAGACTCCAGCCTTAAGCTTAAGGTCCACCAAGAAAGGCAAACACTTCTTTAGCACCCTATCATAAAACAACTGTTTGGGTTAAATCATAACTGGAAGTTAATGGTTGCCAATAATGAGACAAGAAGCTGTGGGAGGGGCTGCAAAAATGTACTCAAAGAAGTCACTGGCGTCACAGAAACACATGGATGAGTACACACAACTCTTGTCCTAACGTATCTTAGGAAAAAATAGCTTGCTGGTCTTAGTCCCCACAAAGGTTATCTGCAAGAATTTTTCTTCCCCACAGCAGTTACTACAGCTATTATTTTAATCTCTTAGTGAAATCCAAAACCAAAATAATCCTTGGTAGTTAGGCCGAAATATGACTGGCATCAATCCAGGTACTTTGGATTAGGTGGTAGCATTATGAAACCAGGATAAAAGCTTACATTTATTTCTTTACAGCTTGATGTTTGATATTGGCCTTGTATTTTCCCAAAACGTCTTCTAAACTTCAGTGCCATAAGATAAAGCTACCATGCAGGCCTCCTGAACTGGAGAGTTTTCGTAAGTTAAACACAATTGGGGCAAATCCATAATCTTGATATTCCCCTTCAGAGAAAAACCTCGTTTGCATCACTGAGGTTTTTTCAAGCTTCCGTCTCTTTCTGCATTATTAACAAAATCTGTGTAAGAGCTGGTGCCAGTGAAAGAAATAGGAAAATTTGTATAAAAACAAGCTCAAATGCTAGCAAAATTGTTTAGAAGTACAGAAAGATGTGTATTTTCCTTCTGCTGTTACCACCTCGGTTCACATGGTTTTAAAATAAGCTTCTGTATGAAAATATGAAGAATTAGCCTGTCCAAACACAAAGCCTGGGAAACATCACTTCAGCTTCTGCTTTTCCAAATAAGCAGGTTCACGTCATTTGTTACTACTCTATTATTATTCTAAACAGCATACATTAAGTGTTTTTGTCTAGACGCAAAGCATTACTCTAACATCTAGTTGTGCAACTGCCCAGTATAACCAGAAAAGATTCTTATCTAGTTGATTACCAACTTGTGTTCACATATGCAAGATCTCCTGGTAGAAACCAAGGCACTTTGGGAAGCAACTTTTTAAGTCCCAAAAGGAAAGCCACCCCTCTTCCCACCTCCCTCATCTCCCTCACTCCACACCATCTCATAAATTGTGGTATATAAAAACTCACCAGTATTTTTGTAAGCACCATATGCAATTTTACATCACAAAGTTACCTGCCTGTCTACTGTACTTTGTTGTCAATACATTTATTTTGAAAAGGCACACTATATACAAGCAGAATAAGAAAACCCACATTTGTTTTAAAGTTGTCCATATAAAAGTCACAAGCTTCCAATCGTAAACAGCATGGGGGAAAACACTCTCAAAGACTGGTAATAAATCCTTCCCTACAATTATTACTATACTATTTGTTGCAACCAATTACACACACCTAAGGACTACTACCTAAGGAGATGAAGATATGAGGTCAACTACTTTTAGAGAGAATGGTGCCTGAAAAGGCTCTTGAATTTCTTTACACAGTAAAAACTGGTTGTTTAATTCATTGTCTTTTGATAAACCTAAAGAGCTATCAAGAACTTACCAAATACAGCTCTAAGTATGCCAAACCTTCTGCCACCATTGCAGTTATTCAACGCAAGTTAATCATAGTGGATTTACGACAGCATATGACAGCAGTGACACCTACAAAAAGTGCATTCTATGTAAATTTCAATCAAAGGGAGGGAGAGGGGTTAAATTACACCTAACTGCTATTGAAGCCTTACTTGAACGTAGTGATGTGCAAATACTAATTAATGACAGTTTCAATGGTACTAAATATGAACTACAGAACTATTTTGCTGCTGTTAAGCTATTTCTGCAGAAGCACATTAGAGCTGCATGCAGTATATGCCAACAAAAAAAATTATTCTGACTTTTTATTCCAAATTTACATTCCACAACCCCTCGAATACTAACTCTAGTTTGAGGGATTTAAACAGAAAACAGTGGTTTTCTATTCAGAAAATGCAATTTCTGGGAAGGAGGCAAATTGACAAAGAGGTATCATCTTCACATCTCGGAAAAGACAGCTGCACACAGGAGAGTTCCTTCTGAGAACTAATAAAACTCAGTAAAAACATGCCCACTATGCTGCCCAGGCACTTCAATCAAAGCTTAACTTTATGACACTCAATACAAGACATTTTTAAAGGTCTCCTCATCCAGGGTGTCAGCATGCTGTGCAATATGGAGGGATGTGGGAGATGAAAGCTAAGCACTGCAAAATTTTGCAGCTTTTGAATGAAGTACATATAATAATACTGTAATACAAGTGTTGTTTTCTAACCCAGTTTTGTTCTGTATAAGGTGGATAAAGATCACACAAAACAAAGTGAGGAAAGCTACGTTTCCTGCCAGAATAGAGGAAGTTTAGCAATTGCTCAAATAAACTGCAAGGAAGCATTCAAAAATCGAAACAATACTCTTTTATTTAGCATAGGAGTCCCTTAAGAACAATCTTTTTATTTCTTTACATGAATAAAGAATTTCTGGCATAGCACCTGGCTTGACACCATTCAATATCTTAGACCATTATTTGGAAGCAAACACCACCACGATACTTGTTTTCTTTAGCAAAGAGCTCACAGCTTGCATCAGACTTCAGGTACTCATTCCACTTTTTTCCTGCTTGCTTATGATCTAGATTCCCATGATAGTTAAGCACTAACTCAGGTTTCACTTTATAGCTAAGCTCTGTATAACCTTGCAACATGCAGATGGTACCAATTCCAAGAGATTTTTATATTTGCACTAGCCATGAGTGAGAAGGAAATGTTTGCCCTTCAGCTAAGCCACCTAATCACAGTACCTGAAATGATATCAAGTGATACACCCACAGGTACTAGGTGGAAACGCATACCAGAGAGAGAACAGAATGAATAAACCTATTGATGCCTGACCCTCAGCATACGGTCTGGGTAACAGGCAGATGTCCCTGACACCCTAGCTGTTAAAAACAAGCAGGAAAAAAATCTGGTCTTTAACATTTAACAGTGTATCAAATACCTCATTCATCTCTCAAACCGGTGAGTTATACCAACAAGAACATGGAAACACGTACTAAGCTCCCTTCCTTTAAACTGCTCTAAACCTCCACCTATCAGCAACACACACCTTCCAGCATTAAGCTGCCTAGTCAGCTTCTGTTACATTGGGGAAACAAGCCGTTTCAGGAAATAATTACAGGGAGGGGAGGAAATAAGAAGTCAAAACAGTAAGAGGGATTAGAATGGAGTTTAGTAATAAAACGCAGAGTTAGAACAAGTTAGTAATTCCAAGCATCCTGAACACCTCAGCTAGAAGAAACCTAAGCAAGTCTTGGGCAACTGCTCAATCAAATGCAGTGTCTTTGTTCCTTCCCAAGCAAAACCAGGAGGTCGGAACACGGTTATTGCGTATCTCAGAAATAATACACTGAGGCAAAGAAAACACTCACTGAAAGGTTGGCAGGGAGGAAAGAACCGATGGAGTGAATAAAATAGGCTATTAGACTGACCACTCCCATATAGCTTATGGGTCAGCCAAGTTACTTCCACCAAAGCAACCAACCCACTGCTGCTGCTGACTGAGGGGAGGTACATGTGCAGCACAGAAAAGGCAAAGTGTAGTCTTATGAACTCCACCATCACTGCATTTACCAAACTCTTAGACAAAAAAAAAAAAAAAAGCTTTTTAGATAATGACTCGACTACAAAAAGAAATTTGTTCGAGTTTGAGCTAGCACCCAAACAGAAAAAACAAGACTGTTTTTAATCAAGGCTAACTACCTCCTGAGCTTGTCTGCAAAACTGGGATTAGTTATACCTTTTCATTGCATATAGCCTTCAGCATTCTCAAAAGTCACTCAAAAAAAGAAAAAAAAAAGGCATAACATGGAGTTTGAAATTCCAAAGACAGTCACCAGAGGACAAGTCTGCTCCAGCACTCTATTATTAGCAAATAAGACGACACCTTTGGAAAAAAGTATTCTGGGGGGAGAAGAGGAGAGTGGTGTTGCTGGTGCTACGGTTAAAGTACCGCTGTCATACTACATTAGAGTACTAGACCTAAGATTCACAGTGTCTCCCATCTCCTTCCACACACATGCTGCGTTCTCCCATCTGCACCTACAGAACCTAAGGCACTAGTACGATAAGAAAAGTTTTAATCACTGCCTTTCTGTCCTTTCTCCTCTCTTCATTCAGCCCCCCTACCCAGTGCTACATTTCCTTTCACTTTATGGAAGATACTACTACACTGCATTGCATTCAGAGCATCCTTTCAGTGCAGAAACATGGTAAAGCCAAGGAAAAAGTAAATTTAACTACACTAGTGCAATATGGAATTAAAATTCTATATAGATGTTGACTCAAGCTGTTGACTTTTTTTGGGTCAAAAAAAGCTTTGCAGCTAGTCCACAGAACTGGAAGTGCTTCCAACTTTTAATTCTTTGTTTATAGTAAAAGCCTGGTAGATTGTACTCAAGTAGAGTTAGCCCAATTAGTTATGACATCTGCAATCGCAGTTGTACCAGTTTAGCCAGAGAACCAAGTATAAACAAATACAAAACTGTCTTCCTTTTTTTCCAGTGACCATAGATGTGTATTTAAATATCAGTTAAGCAAGGTTAANCCTTTTTCTAAGTAGGCAAAGGGTGTGCAGGCGTGGATTTTTTGCTAGACTGTTTAGACATGTGTACCCCCAAAAGAACACAATGCTGGAGAAACCAGGTCAAAGAAATGCCCTACAAACTAGCAAAAAAGCAGAAGATGTTTTAATGGCCCTTAATCCCTATTGCAGTTCATGCTGGAATCTCGGTCCAACTCATTCACATATAAGTTTTGCTTCCTCCAGCAAATTCTACAGAACCAGACGCAAAACTCCTCCCTATATTACATCACATAGCCTTGGTGAGTCTTTTGGATACATCCAGAGCATGAAATCCATCAGAAATAAGAATTAGCATAGGTTTGGAATTTACATAGAAGAATCTCCTCAAGGATACAAAAATGTTTAAGTTCAAGTCTTACCAAAACTGTGTCTTTCCCATTAGTCAAAATAAAATTCAATAAATACAAGTTGCATCTTGCCTTTTCTGATAATTTCTTACTGTGAAAGAACCAATTAAATCAGAGCAATATTCAGAGAAGGCCATTGTTAATAAGCTATTGCATTTATACTCGCAAGGAACAGCAACTAGTTTTTCAAGTATTTCTCCCCTACCTGAAGACTCTTTCATACAGGAATCAGCAGTCTGTTCTATATTTCCTTGAAATCAAGATATTCATAGATATTAATTCACTATTCCACAGACATCAAGGAAAAAACCAAACAGAACACAACTGAACAAAATCTGTTTTATAATCAGGGATCTGGAATTTCTCAGGAACAACTTGGAAGTTTTGGGGGCAATACTTTACTTACACTAATTTCAACAGGACAAAACAGATTCAGCCAACTCCACATAGAAAAACAATGGAAGAAGAAACAGGACATGCAGGTTTTTGAACTTGTACAAAACGACATCATCAGAAAAAGTGCGCCAAGAAGACTCTCTCAGCAAGACAGAAATTAATGATCAGCATCGCTCCCTTTCTGCCAAACAAGACCAAACAGGAAAGCTGCAGCTAGCTAGTAATTCTGACCATAAGCTTTTCACTCTTTCAGCAAAACCCCTGTGTCTAAATATACGATCTTGTTAATGGTCCTCTCTCAAAGTAAGTTTATTATGACAAAATTTTCCACTAAGAATAATTTATCATTATTCTTGAAAACAAACCAACCAGCCAACCAACCACAGGAAAACTATTCCATATCGCAAAAGCACTATTAGGAACAATTATCTAGCCTGATTGGACATGAAGCACCCCCTCATACGTAGAATTATTTTATTTCAAAAACCAAAACCAAATCCACCTCCCCTATACGCAGAAAGTGTCTTTCTGCACACACTTTGCAGCCACCAAAATGCAGCTGCCAGCAGAAGCAGCTACAGTTATAGCGAAATCAAAGACTACCGTTACAACGCAAGATACCCCTCTCTCCTAGCAACTTCTGCTCTCTACAGTCCTCTGCAAAGCCAGAGAAAGGATCAGGAAGGATGCCTGTGAAAGCANTGCTTCCAACTTTTAATTCTTTGTTTATAGTAAAAGCCTGGTAGATTGTACTCAAGTAGAGTTAGCCCAATTAGTTATGACATCTGCAATCGCAGTTGTACCAGTTTAGCCAGAGAACCAAGTATAAACAAATACAAAACTGTCTTCCTTTTTTTCCAGTGACCATAGATGTGTATTTAAATATCAGTTAAGCAAGGTTAATGCAAGGAAACGTACAGGTTCATACAGGTGCCACAAAGGGTCCCAAATTCCAACACAAACTGGTGATTGCCTCCTGTTCCTAAAAACTTAATTGTTGTCTACAGCAAGGCAGACATCTCTTCCTTTCTTTTCCACTGATGACACACCCTGATCACATACTTGGTTTTTCAACTGGTTTTTATAGCTGCTTGCTTCAGTAAATTTGGGCAGAAGCTCCTCTACTTGCTTACAATAAATAAATAATAGGGGAAAAAAAAGCCATTACAACTAGGAAAGAAGGAAAAAACCGATATATTATGTTTAGTCATCAATCTGTTTTCTTGTCCTTTTTCTAAGTAGGCAAAGGGTGTGCAGGCGTGGATTTTTTGCTAGACTGTTTAGACATGTGTACCCCCAAAAGAACACAATGCTGGAGAAACCAGGTCAAAGAAATGCCCTACAAACTAGCAAAAAAGCAGAAGATGTTTTAATGGCCCTTAATCCCTATTGCAGTTCATGCTGGAATCTCGGTCCAACTCATTCACATATAAGTTTTGCTTCCTCCAGCAAATTCTACAGAACCAGACGCAAAACTCCTCCCTATATTACATCACATAGCCTTGGTGAGTCTTTTGGATACATCCAGAGCATGAAATCCATCAGAAATAAGAATTAGCATAGGTTTGGAATTTACATAGAAGAATCTCNATAAGAATCTCCTCAAGGATACAAAAATGTTTAAGTTCAAGTCTTACCAAAACTGTGTCTTTCCCATTAGTCAAAATAAAATTCAATAAATACAAGTTGCATCTTGCCTTTTCTGATAATTTCTTACTGTGAAAGAACCAATTAAATCAGAGCAATATTCAGAGAAGGCCATTGTTAATAAGCTATTGCATTTATACTCGCAAGGAACAGCAACTAGTTTTTCAAGTATTTCTCCCCTACCTGAAGACTCTTTCATACAGGAATCAGCAGTCTGTTCTATATTTCCTTGAAATCAAGATATTCATAGATATTAATTCACTATTCCACAGACATCAAGGAAAAAACCAAACAGAACACAACTGAACAAAATCTGTTTTATAATCAGGGATCTGGAATTTCTCAGGAACAACTTGGAAGTTTTGGGGGCAATACTTTACTTACACTAATTTCAACAGGACAAAACAGATTCAGCCAACTCCACATAGAAAAACAATGGAAGAAGAAACAGGACATGCAGGTTTTTGAACTTGTACAAAACGACATCATCAGAAAAAGTGCGCCAAGAAGACTCTCTCAGCAAGACAGAAATTAATGATCAGCATCGCTCCCTTTCTGCCAAACAAGACCAAACAGGAAAGCTGCAGCTAGCTAGTAATTCTGACCATAAGCTTTTCACTCTTTCAGCAAAACCCCTGTGTCTAAATATACGATCTTGTTAATGGTCCTCTCTCAAAGTAAGTTTATTATGACAAAATTTTCCACTAAGAATAATTTATCATTATTCTTGAAAACAAACCAACCAGCCAACCAACCACAGGAAAACTATTCCATATCGCAAAAGCACTATTAGGAACAATTATCTAGCCTGATTGGACATGAAGCACCCCCTCATACGTAGAATTATTTTATTTCAAAAACCAAAACCAAATCCACCTCCCCTATACGCAGAAAGTGTCTTTCTGCACACACTTTGCAGCCACCAAAATGCAGCTGCCAGCAGAAGCAGCTACAGTTATAGCGAAATCAAAGACTACCGTTACAACGCAAGATACCCCTCTCTCCTAGCAACTTCTGCTCTCTACAGTCCTCTGCAAAGCCAGAGAAAGGATCAGGAAGGATGCCTGTGAAAGCAGCACTGTGATATCCTCCACCTTTATCCATATGTCTCAAGGGGGGGATGGGAAAAACCCAAAGAAAAAAAAAAAATCACAGAGAAGAGCCAGACATTCACTTACTACAGGCACCAACTTTGGGAATCTTCTCCAAGTTTGATTATCGGACTTGACTCCTTCACCCAGTCTCCTTAGCTCTGCTTCATTTACCTTCTCCATCTACCCTCCCACTCCCTTTTCTATTTCATAAGCTTACATATGCTCTGGAGATGGTTTACGCATTTACTAATTAAGTCCCGTACCAAAACCCAAGGATATCTGTTAGAGCTGCAAGTGCTCCAAGAAAAGTAGATTATTACTAACAATCAAGGCATCTGAAAATGCAAACCACAACCTTTTGCAAGCACACACCAAGGTTCCTCTAGACCATCTCATCGAATAAAAAACAAGCTGGGAAAAAAACCCTCCTCTTTTCTTGTACCACCTCCCAGTAGTCACCCTGAAACACAAGCTTAACGTTCAAACATATTTTAAAATTAAGCATTTGCTTACCATAATATCCCAACATGCAAAAAATAAGTAGAAATCAACTGCAGTGATGCACAGGAGGAATGTATGTACTTTATCTCATAAAGCAAAAACTAGAGATTGCAAGCACGTTTCAACAGTGAAAGGAAATACAAATCATTATTTCTAGAGTTGCTTACACTACTTTCTACAAACATCTCCTGAAGCCTTTCAAAATGAAGTGTTAAGTGTCTCTGTAAGAGCAAACAACTGATTAAAACGCAGAACTACAAATGAGGATTTCCAGCTCACTTCTGAAAAACTAGGTATCTCCACCTTACAAGAAGAGTCAACAGCTACAAGAAGGTAACTGTTCTATAGCAGTTGCTCTGAACCCTCTCTACTGCTCAAGAGTAGAGAGGAGGGAAAGCGTGGTTTAGCCCTCTTTTTAAGTCAGAACCCAAATTCAATGTGGAAGGAACAAGGCTCCAGTAAACATGCAGGGAGTAAGAAGCATCCTTTCTAAACCACCTGGCTGTCTGTCTGTGATGGTGCTTGGTTTGGGTTTTGCAGAGCTGTATCTGTACTGCAGCACTTTATGAATCTCTGAGACGGCAAATAGAACAAGCAACCAGACAATTCACTGGATGGTGCAAAGGGTGGCAAGTTATTTGACAAGGATACTATGATTCAAGCAAATATTCAAAATTGCAACCTATGAACAAGGATCATACAGACACTGCCTGAATGAACTTGCAGTTTTTGTGTACTTCAGACTGATCTTTCCAACCCTCTCAAGTGCTGTCTTCAGAAACCAAATGGAATTGCCAGTTGTACTTCTCACTAAAATCATGAGATAGGAAAGCTGTGATTGTTTGTTTTCTACTAGAAGTATTTCAGCAGGCTGCAAGACTATACAAAGGCTTTTTGACCACAACTCAGTTTCAGTTTGAATTAACTTAATCACAGCTACAATAAAAACCAACAGGAAAAGCTTTATCAACAGAGAAATTTGTACCATAATATTGCACATCTTCCAGAATTTTAGGTTGTCCAGAACTGAAACTTTAAAAAGCCATGAAAGCAGAAGTTTGAGTATGCACCGAGCAAGAAAGCATGCAGCTACAGAGATAACAATGGTAACTGGAAATGCTCGGCAGGCCTTCCATCTTTATTCATCAGATCACTGTCTAAATGCTGGAGAACTAATTAAAGTAACTCTGTAAAACTATTGCTGTAAGAAGAGACATGTTGACTAGACCATGCCCTGCCTAAGTCCTCTCTTCTTAGCTGGATGAATAAGGAACAGAGATGCACTTGCAGTGATTTCAGCCCCTCATTTCAGTACAGTGTTCCGCAGGCTGTAGGAGCGCAGGCACGCAGGGAGACTCTAGTCACTGTTGCATTCTGCAGGATTAATAACTGGTAAGAGGAAACAGCACATCAAGCAGTACTTTACAACACTTTCATCTGAACAACACAGCATGTTCCACAGAATGCCAATGTCTGACTGTCAGACAAACCTTTGTCTGTATGCCACCATTCAAAGGCACTGGGAAAAATGGTTGCATGTTGCCTGCGTCTAGGGCTTATCAGCTCATCGCTAGCAGAGCTATTAGTTGGGCATGTGACTTTTCTATGACCAACTTTTAAATTTTGGTACTGTACTAACTCTGGATTAACAGTGCGTTACATTCATGCCTTAAAGGGAAAGATATAGGGAATGGAGCAAACCAAAGAAATAAGCATAGAGAGAGCGCCATGAACTGATGAACTTGTTCCTCTTACTCTTCACCCCCAATGCAGCCACACTCCACACAACCAAGAACAAGAACATCCATCCAGGCTGCTGCTCACCCCAGCCCAAACACCCTGTGCTTGATACTTGAGCTTGCACAGTACCTGTTATCAGTGCTTCAAAGAGCAGTCCTGAGGACAGGAGTCGAAACAAAACTCCATGGATCTTACTTCATAAAGGGCAAAGAAGCTCATGGCCCCTTCTCCAGAAGGACTGGGATAATTTTTTTTTTTATTTTGTTGTTTTGTTTTTTAAAACTTCTCAGATCTTCCAGAAGAAGCACAGAAGAGAGGTTCAGACCTACAGAGACAGGGACAAGCTTCCTCCCCACGTTCCGAAATGCCATACACATCAAAAGGGAGAACATGGAAACAACAAGCACACACACAGTTCCACCCTGGCCTCTCACTTACAACCCTGGCACTTGTATCTGAGCATCCATTCATGTCTCCCTTGCCACAACCAAATTGCTGTCCCTCCCACTAGCACTTATACACAAAAAGCATGAACTTAAGAGATACAGAATGAAGCAAGGACAGTTAAAATGGAATTCACTTATTTATGCTGCTGTTCTGTTCACACAAACCTGAGAATGACTTGACATGAGATCACAAGAACGATGATTAATCATGCAAGTATGTCCTGTTTGTAAGAGGCACAAAGTAACAATTAGCATCTAAACAGTATTTTATATGCTCCAATTTTACAAGACTTCGCCATCAGTAGACACAAAGCTCTAAGACAGAAGCTTTACTGGTTCAAAGCTGTCTATAAAGGAAAAATCATATCTATTTCACTTTTACTTTCTTAAAGTTTTAGCATTTTGTTAAAAAGAGAACTGACACACTCAGCAACTATTCTGAATCTCTGGCAGACTTCCTCACTTTCCAGGTCTTTAAAAATATCACAATTACATCACTATTAATCATTACATATTCTGATCTCTATCATTCAGTGACTGAGTATTTTTTAAACTGTCTTTCTCAAAGCTAAAATGTAGACAGGAAACAAAATCACACACTTTCTTCCTGTAGCAAAAATATCTTTTAAAAAATATTTTATATAAAGAAAGAGAAGAAAGAAACAAGAGCCAGAGAAGTGCCCCTCCTGAAGTTTGGAGAGCACTGTAAGATTTCCAGCATTTTCTCAGACTTGACATTTGTTAACATTTTTTACATCTAGTTTATGTCCAGAAAACAAACATCAAAAGAATCCAGTATTTTCAGTCACTCATTTAGACATTATGAAAAAAAAAGGTTCTCAGGATTCAACTCTTATTGTAGATTTTTTCCCACATAAAGCCTACATTTTATTATTTTGGCTTTATTGGTTTTAGATCTATGAAGTATTAAGAACATTCTGTGGCAGATCCATACCAGAATTTAAACTGAAATACAAGGACATTTTTAAGGCAAAAACCAGCCACAAGTACATTTTAGAAAAAGAATAAACTCTTTCAAGGGACACGTATCCCAACACATTAAGTAAATAACATACATACAAGTGGGGCAAGAATATAGTAACAGCAGTCAAATGAACACGTGTTTTTTAAACTAACAGAGAATCTGCTTGATTAGATTTAGCTTCATTTAATTGTTACTGCTCACTAAAATGCTGAATCTATTCTACTACTTTTTTTTTTTCCAATTAAAAACCCAACCAAACAAAAACCAAAACAAAAAACCAACTTAAAACCCCTCAAAGGGTAAATCGAGGCACAGGGATGAAATGACCAGCCCATTCATACAGAGGTCTACGGCCAAGCCAGAAACCGAAATTATATCCTGGCGTCCCAGTTCAGCACTGCAGCAAGCGTTCAAACTCTTGTATAGAGAAGGAGCCGGTGACAAAAGGAAAAACATTCCTTCTCCAGGTTTCTTTCTTCTGTCACACATGCACGGGCATTGTGATAGAAAAGGGCAGGTTTTAGTACTTTTCCCCTCAACTCCCGTTTCCAGACGACAGCTGTCTAGTCATCAGCTGCTTTCCCTTCCACTACTTCTACTGCCAAACCCACGCAAGCCGTACGGGAGAACCAAGGAAAACGCCTGCCAGTCGCTCCCACAGGACGGGCACAATTTCCCCGCCCGCCCGCAAACACTCCGCGGCTGGAACGGAAAACTACTTCGGGAGAGAAGGGAGGGGAGGGCGGCGGGGCCGGGCGACCGCTCCCGCCGAGGGAGAGGCCCGAGCACCTGGAGGCACACGCCTGGGGAGGCACCACGCCGGGCAAGGGCAGGGCCGCCGAGGACCCCCACCCTCCTGGCCGGTCCGC
>WAAD01012738.1:32644-52666 GCA_013389945.1 Fregata magnificens
GCCCCGGCCCGGGCACTCGCTCCATTTCAGAGCGGCGCACGGCGCGGGAGGGCGGAGAGCCCAGCCCCGCGCCCGTCCTGCCGCCGCCTTGGGGCCGGCTTTCAGGGGCCGCTGAGCAGAACTGGGGAGAAGAAAAGCATCCTCCTCCCGAAGGGACGACCTAGACCCAACGTGCGTTTTACGCGCCCTTTTGTTGGTTGCCCAGATAACGTATTCAGATACCGCACTGTAGAAAATGAGTGTGCACTGCTACAGACGTCATTCAGATGATCAAACACTCAGAAAAACACCCCAAACCCCACACCAGAGTTTTACCTTTGTTTCCTGCTGGTTTTAAGGTTACAAAGTTTTACATAAAAAAGTAGCAGCTGTCGTGTTTGCTGGTGTAGTCAGCGTGTCTCTGAATAATTTTGTGCTTCAATACACCAGGTCTTTCACATAGAGATGTTACAAGAACAAATATGAAAATACACGTCTTTAAAAAAAAAACCATTAAGCTGTTGTCCTCACCATTATCAACACAGTTCAATATAGTTTCACAAACTGCCTCAACACACACATATCTATATAGGAATATACACATATATAGTGCACAGTAAATTTAAGACAAATTATCTGAATATCCAAATTCCCTATCACAAATACAGGATTAAATTATAGATACCTTAATCCAGTCAATTTTATCACTATGAGTTTTGACTACAAACAGCAAAACTTATCCTTGAATTACCATTTTAAAATCATCACTAAGGGCTCTCTCAAATTCCCCCTTTTCTTCTCTTTCTTCCTCACAAGGCACTCCATGACAGTAGCCAAACTGACACATCAGAAGGTAACTAACACTTGCAAGTTTTCCTCTGTATAATGAACATTTGTATAATTTGGATAGTAGCCAAATTTGACTCTGTATTACAGTCTTTTAAAAAAATCAAAGCAAAGAAAATGATGCCTTTTTATTTTTAAAGGAGAGAGAAGATGCACCTAGAAGGCTGAAAATAAAACCTGCATAAATCTGCAGTGAGTCATTGATCCTTTTTTTAAATGTGTGTGGTGCTGTAACTTAATTTATAATCTAATTTGACTAAAATTTTGAAAAAAAATGGGGGTTAAACAATTCATACTTTCTTTTTGCCAAAATACAGATTGATAAGCACTTAACTTTTCCTTTTTATTTAACATTATCTTATATGCGCCTACATGAAAAAGGAAATGTGAATCCCTGGTCCTTTGGCCATTTAATAAAGATGAAAATAATGACAGAGGGATGTTTAAAGTATGTTTCTGTCACCTTCTGTGTTTGCAAAGTTTCTTTATGTTGTGTAACAACAAATGGATATATAAAACACAAGAATTTACCATACTATCCTGACTTACCAAAAGTGTTATGAAGAAGTTTCACTCAGGACTGTGGGTAAGATTGTGGTATTTATGATACTTACATTAAAAATGAACTGTACTTCAGAGAAATAGTATGTGGACACTTACTAGGCTTACATGGAGAAATACAAAAGCAAATCATATCAATATATTGTCTTGCAATGGCAGAACTAATTTGTCTCAGTTTTAAAAGGAACTCTAGTATAGCAAGTTGATTCATTTTCTATCCTTTCATACTTCTGAAAAATGTACATCTTCAGAGGAAAAAAGTAAAGCAGAGGTTCTGAGTGCAAGGGTAAACACACTGAGAACACTCAAGTTTTAACATAGTCCCTCTCTCTAGCAGGTCACTTCCCCTCTTCACCTTTTCCTCCAGCATTCCATGGTGCAGAACTAGCACTGGGACACATTGCAGGGGTGTTCTGAAAACACATTGGTAAAACTTGGAAACTGGAGGGACAAAAGCCTATTAATGTATTATTTCTCTCTGCATTATCAGTTTTTAAATATTACTCATTTCAGGTATTATCTACAATGTGCTTGAACTGAAATATCTTAAGCTTTTGTGCCATTAATGACACTGAAGTATTGCTTAACTGGAATTCCACCACCATGGCTGTGCCTTGTGGTGTAACTACAGCTTGTGTGGACATACCTGGATTGGTTTTAATTAGGTACCTTGAGGACTGCTAGCACAGAGCTCAGTGACCTTCAAAACCCATCTGAGGATCTCAGCAGACAACCAGGGGTTCTATGGTATTTTAGTATGTAAATAAGCTAGTTTAAAACTGCATCAGGAATGCATAAAGTAATCATACCTTCAGTTCTACAGCTCCCACTTAATCCCCTCACCATTTCTTTTTTCGAGTAACATGAGGGAGTCAGGAGAGCACCACAGGCATGAAATACATTTCTGTTTCTCTGGGTCCCATAGCTGCATCGGGTGGCTATGCTTTATGTACAATTCCTGTTTCTGGGGACTCTTCAGTGTTGGGGACAGATTTGCAACTGAAAATGAGAAAATAGCCATCCTGTCTCTTTGCATAAAGAAGACAGAAAACAATAAATTTACTAATATAAAAATTCTTCCCATCTATTTTCTATCATCCCATGTCTGTAGTTCTTCCTTGTTTTTAAATGGCATTTAAACTATAGCACTGACTTTGCATCTTTAGTTTATTCACTCCAGCTCCCCCCTGGGTCATGCCTGCTATACAGACCATTACTCTGCCAAAGCCCATCAAAACATGATTCACCTCCCAACTTCAGCTCTAAACCTTTGCTGTGTCCTTTCCCCAGGCACGCCCCAGAGCTATCAACACTGGACTCTCGCATATGCCATCTTTTACAACTTGTACGTTTACCAGAGAATCCAGGGAATGAGAATGAAATGGTAAAAGCAGTTCACTTATTCACTTGGGGGCGGGGGGGAGGGGCGCGAAATCAGACAAGTTCTTTCTTGTTAATATTCTGATGGCTATAAAGTTCCTTAAATCCAAATCTGAGGGGAAAAAAAAAATAGCATTACTTGAGACTCATGATAAGAGTTGGGTGCCAATAATACAAAGGTCTTGTAAGCTTATGAGAAGGATTTTTGTGATAATAGCTACATCTTAGTTCTCCAGGTTCCTAAAATGAAAGGCTTCTATAAAAGAGAGAATATTTTGTTCTTTATGAAAAAAGTAAGCATGTCACAAAAGATCCTATCCTGGGACCTAGAAATGTCTGCCTGGAGAAATTAGGTTTAAAAATCACAAATTCAAGGCCGTGAGTCCAAGAACATTGAATGGACATGATAATATGACAATGAAATTGTGCTACAAAATACTATTACTATTTTTTTAAACTACTGCACCATTTTCAGTTTTCAAAAGATGCAATTATCATGTTTAAATAAGACTGACAGTTTTATGTTTTTATTATACTCAGACCATCAAAAATGGAGTACACTTATGTAACTCACACCTCATTAAAATTTTAAAGCTTTACTTTTTTTCTGTTATCAGGATGATCCCACTGCTCCATGCCATAGTTTTTTCTTGAACCCATGGTTTATCTATGTAATTTCATACACATACTAGAAATGCAGGAAATCTCATGTTCCAACTGTCTTTTCACCATCTCTGACTAAGAAACACTGACCCAATGAAGGAAAAAAGATTAGAATAGGACTAGAGTGTATCATTTGATGGCTTTTTTAGAAAGCATATGTGGTACTTCGAACCACAATAAAATACTTTAGAAATTATGTAAATCAAGGAATAGTAAGTAGCAAGAAAGGTGACTTAAGGTCAGTGAAGACAAAGCCACATACATGTTAACAGACCAGAGCTTGCACAAACTTACCCAGCCATCAATAGCTGAAGATGTCAATAAACAGACATTATAACTACAATGAGCTTTAATTGCTACATGCAGTCTGAGGGAGGAAATGAAGTTACAGACACAGCATAAATAACAACTTCTCTGTACAGTATATATAATTCCAAAGAATTGCCAAAAGAGACAATATTTTTTTTACACATAGACAAGATCATTAAACATTGTTTTGCATGCACAGGGGTCCCGAATATTTATTGAAAAAAAATACAACTAATTACCCTGGGGGGAGGGGGACAGACACCAGGACCCAACAAACAAACAAAAAAGTGTTGTGGTGAATTTTTGGGACCGGTAAGAGAAAATATATGGAAAAGAAGATCTAGTTAGAAACTGTAGGAGGTCTTTAAAGCAGAACACTATAGTGAAATCCTAGTAGCTTTGACAGGGTATTAAAGCAGAACAGAACAAGACCAACTCCATCTAAGCACCTCCTTAAAGTCTGTTCTTGCAGCCTTTAATCCTGTGGGCAAGGAAGGAAAGATGAAAGGATAAAGAGCTTTTAGGTCTTGCCTTCTATTAAGTGACATACCCAGTGACTGACTGGAAAACAAAATGCACTTTACGTAAAGAGGTGAAAGCAAACTACCAGAGCAGACTCAGTAGCCTGGTCAGAAGTCACGTAAAAGCAGTATTTTTGCTGCTTTCAGGACAGGCTAACACTTCTTATTGCAGATACTTTGGTGTTAATGTTATACCATTCGCTCATGATCAAACACCCTCTTGCAACATATAAATGCCCCTGGGAAAACACCTTATCGTCTGATATCACAAACATATCCTAACCTTGTGTTTAGTCCTTGGACCTGTTAATGGTTAAAGGAGAGCACATCTTAAGCTTCTTTTTACACAAGCCCTGTGTGACCATCTTTAAATAGGGAAGAGAACATGTATATTATTCTGGTTTTCAGTAAACTGCCATCATTTGGCAATGCACTTCTGTGGAAAAACCTTGAAACCTTCCCCATGAAAACTTTTTAGTTCACTCAGTACAAGGTCTCCAGAAGAAAAATTACAAATTGGTGTTAGCTGGTCACACATTACATTTCAGTTTATACCCTGAAACACCAAACTGCGTAACAATATCTGGGGATGGTACAGAAGGACTGAGCAGCAGTTTCTTTTGTACACTTACTGATAAATTCAGATTTATGTTCCCTGACACAGCTATCAACTACTTTAAAAGACGTAATTCGTGAAATTCATACACACCGCATTTTATTGACTGTAGCGCTAATAATTTTGGAGTGATCTCTGTATGCAAATGGTAGCATACAAAATGAATGCTCCCACTGACCAACTCCCTTGAAGAACCCAGTTTACTGGAATCATCACGATTGAAATCAATAAGCAGAACCTATATTTTCAAGAGACGTTTTCTCAAATTTTAAACCTCATATTATCTGTCACCTCCAATACATAAATACAGATATAATGCAGTTTCACAAGCAGAGAAGCTAATATAAATACTATGTTATCTCAAAAGGGTGATCTTGTTCTCCTTTTCAAA
Organism: Fregata magnificens; assembly: GCA_013389945.1. NCBI lineage: Eukaryota > Metazoa > Chordata > Aves > Suliformes > Fregatidae > Fregata > Fregata magnificens. The sequence continues at coordinate 37,911 of WAAD01012738.1, forward strand.
TCTGGCCGTATATTCCTGTGCCCTCTTCGCATTGCCCTTAGCACATTTACACCCATGTGGCACGTTAGAGCAGATTATTGATCAAATAAATGGTCAGGCTTTCTTGGGTGGGATTTTTTTTTTTTTTTTAATTCTTTAGTTGACTCAGCAAACCAGTGTGACACATTGCATAGCCACACAAGTCCTCCAGCCGTCATTAAAGAAGGAATGGGAACACAACCAAAACCAAAACCAGTGGGGAGCGCAGGATTAGCCATTTTGTTGCTAGCTCATTCTCAGACCAGATTAAGCTGATTATGAAACTGTACTTTTAGCAGTGCTGCAGAACCTCCTAGCAGGATGAACACGTGGGGGCCCTTTCAAGGAAAGAAGAAAACGCACAGAATGAACAGATATTTCTGGGTGTGCTCTAGAGTGCACATCACCAAAGAAATGTTTCGGGGGAGAGAACTATATCATTCATTGAGCAGTCCATGAGCTGTCACTTACAGCTTTTTTGGGTTGGTTTTTTTGTTTGGTTTTTTGGGTTTTTTTTCCCTCCCCCAGAAAAAACACATACTAGATTTCTGCCATTTCTCTACTACTAGATCTACCCATGTTAAAAGAGAGTTGAAATAGTATCAGTGACAAAGCATGCCACTAAACTATGCTTTATTGATTGAAACCAGCTATTTCAAAGGTGACAATCTAAAATTCTCTTTTAAGGTGGAATGAAGTGGCTATTTAACAAGTAATTATGAGATCTTCCTGACTGAATGTTTGCCAAAACCAAGTGTAAAACAATATCCATTGCAATAAAAATCTTTATGAAGGTATCTCACTTGGAAAAAAAGCACAAATATGAGTAACGAGTATGTATTTCACACCTTTCCAGTAGATTTCTAGGGGGGTGGGGGTGGGGGGGAATCCAAGTTGCTTGGAAAAGAAGAACTATTCCTAACAGTGACAGGAAAATAAATATACCAAAATATATAGAGAGATGTTCTAGATCTCTCAAGTCAAGCTTTTTGAAGAATTAAATTTAAGACAACTGAGTGAGCATAAATTCTAGATCAAATTATATACTTCTTAGAACAGAATCAGGCCCACAGAGCAGTGAAGGTGCTTCTCACACAAGGCTTGACACCTTAGAAGGTACAAATCCATAAATGTATAGATTCAAAAAATATACCTCGATGTTCTACTTGATGACTGGTTTTGAACCTATTTACGAATCTGTGATACTAAGTTAGAGTGCAAAAAAAGACATTTATAAAATCATACTTGGAGATAGACATTTAATTACACTTAAAGATCAGTGACAAAAGATACACTTGTAGCTACTAGAAACACCCAACACCTGCCACCCAACACAAAACAAGGACAGCAGACAGACCAAAAATAATTTAAATTATAATATTTGTCCCCCAGCTAGAAATAAGTATCTGGAAAGAGGAGATAATCTGACAAAAACAGGAAAAATAATGGACACAAACGTTTGTTGGGTGTTTTCTTTAACGGTTCAGTTCATGAGGCTCTGGGAGCAGTATGTTTTACAAAGCAAATCTATCAATATCAGACAGAAAGCAAGAGAGACAAAGAGATTGGTAAACCTCAAAACTACTTATTACAAGGTAGGTATATTTTTGTATAAACAAAATGGGCTGGTTTTCCATTTTCTCACTTTGCACTGCAAAAAAGGAAGGTAAATGCTGTTCACATAATTGCTTCATCTACTTTGCTTCTGGATGTGTCTGAAAAGCAGCACTGATGATAAAAATACAAACTCTAAATTGCTCTTCTCTAAGAACCCAATTGATGAATATCAATACTTTCTCACACAGTTGCAGGTTTCCAGGGGTTTAGTGTTGCAAACTAGATGTAATGGGAAACAGCCTCATCTGCTGGTTTAAGGAGATACTATCAGGTATCTACACAAAGTTTATTACTTCCATCTCCCATACCTCATACAGTAAAATCTACAGGATTGGGTTTTGGTTTTTTTTGCTGGTGCACTATATAGTATAGCAGCAGCAAAAACATTTGCACACACTCCTCAGATGATTGGAAATCCTAGATAATTAATTAAAAGGAGAAGCTCTGAATCTACTTTCTATCTCCTGTTTGTTAATATAGACAGACATGTCTAAAGAGATTGCTCAAAGACTTCCCATTATTTAGTTCTAATTTTCTTGTAATTTTACTGAAACGTCATAGTGTTCCTGATCAGCTATTCCATGAGACCATTTGTTTCAGACAGGAGTTTTTGATGGAGATTTTTGCTGGGGGTTTTTTGTTTGTTTGTTTAAAAAGTTAATTTAAAAAACTTCTGAAAGAAGATTATTGAAAAATATGCTGGTTTATCTCATTAAAGATTAAACTTTTTATTAAGAAGCATTAGCATTGAAACAATCATGGAGAATTTAGTGGGAAACAGTAAGGGATAACAGATCACCCTGAAGTTAAGGATGCATCTTTTGCTGTCTTTTTGGTCTCAACGAGATTAAAATCTAAACTTCTGCTAATGTACACATGTAATATTAATGTTGACATGAGCTAACTTCTGAGTGACTGGCTTTGCAGTCTCAGTATTCTTACAACATCCATTTAAAAAACAGGACAACAACAAAAAAACCCCAGATAGCTACATATATTCTTAAAGTGTCCCCTCTTCCTCATCTGCTCTTACAGATAAACTGCACTCAGGGCCCTGAGTGCATTGACAGGCTGTAATAGCTCTGAGCAGCCCCCACCCATCCTTCTCTGTAATCTTCCTCTGCAAACTCTCCCCAGCCCCCCAGAAGTTTAGGTGCAGTTCTGATACAGCACAGCTGTGTGCCTTGGATCTGGTGGATAAGCCTAGTGAGGTACAGCTGCAAGAATCCACATTTGGACCTCTGCTGCTGGCTTGGGAGCTGCACATGAGCTCAGGTCCTTGCCCCTTCCCCAGCTGCGCCGTAGCAGTCAGGGAGCAAGCAAGAGTGGCTCCTCTGCAAGGGAAGGCTAGCCATAAGCCAGGGTGACAGCAAGGCACCCCAGCAACGCACAGCATTAAGGGGTGCAGTCCTACAGTATCTGAGCAAGAGGAGCAGAGCAGGTCTGGTGACAGTGACCAGGGGTGGCCCAGGCTGGTGATTGCCAGGCCATCTGTAGTGATGAGGCAGTCCAAGGTCAAGTCAATGAGTTAAGTCACCAATGCAAGGTACGAGGCCAGGCACAAGTGTACCTACAACTGAATCCATCGTGTCTCCTCCCTCCTGCAGACCGTCCCTCATCTATCTTTCCAAACAACTGGTCATTACCTTTATTGCTGTTATGTGTCTTACACACAGGTTTCCTTACTTGCTGAGGCCAGGGGATCCTATGCGTAAGTATTTTACACATCCCCGTGTGGTCCGTTAGCCTCATGTTCCCTCAGGATATTGGGCTAAAGTTAATATAATTTGGTTTTGCCAAAGCTAAAGTTATAATGACTCTGTCATTATTCCATTATCTTGAATGCAGAAAGTATTTTAAAGAACATCACTCAAGTTACTTAAATTACCTTGGCTTCACAATTCCATACATCCTTTAGACAAGACTGATCTCATTCATTTTCAAAGGGCTGATCGGTTCCAGTTCCCATTCAAATCAGAAAGCTCTGCATTCACTTAACACTTCTGAAAGTCAGGCCACTCTATTTCAATGTCTATGCTCAGATGGGAGACCTTAGATGCACAGGAAGAAGTAAAATAGGAATGAGCATGCAGATGGCAGTTATAAAGATACACTTAAAAAGTGGAAGAAAGGAAAACAGAACCAAATAAAACAAGAAACGTGCAAAATATCAAAGGCCATAAGCCTGAACTGTTATTTTTGCATGCAAATTGCGTTTCAGAGATTAGTCCTAGAATGTAATTTATTATGATGTGAAAATCATACCATGACTAATTCTTTATCGAGGGCATGACACTGTTAAACACAATTATGTAAAGAAGCTTTACAGCGGACTCTTCAGGAGACTAGATCCACAGTGATTCAAAGGGAAAAGTGCCATTTCAGGAATAATCTATATTACCTGCCAAAATCTGACTCACCAGAAGTTGCTCATAGCAATTATTCAAAAAAGGAACACAGGCTAACCACTACTTATCTGTACTGTGTATAGCTATATGAGCTACATGTATATTAACCTTTTTGGACAACTCAGAATCCCCGAGAGGTGTAAAAATTATTTATTAGAAAATCCTTGTGTAAGGATCACTCTATGATCATTCAAAGTAAAAGGACAAACATATGGATCTTATCCTCTAAGCTTTTAGCCTTCCCCCAAATGTATTCCTTCCAGTTCATGAACATTTCTCAAGGGCCTTTCTGAGTTTTGAGAAGAGTCTGAATTTCCTGGTCACTTTTATCCCCCATCACCTCTATCCTGCCTGCCCACCGTGCCCCCCCCATCTGCCTACAAGCAGCATTTTACTGCATTGGGCTCTTTCTGCAGGGGATACTTTGCAAGATTGACATCATGTTTCAGTTGAATGCCAGGTAATCCTGCTTATGCATTATCACTTCACAGAAACAACAGATCACTTTACAGAAACAGATCAGTGGAACACAATGACAGAGCAAAGAGCTAACTGAAAAAAACCCCCACATATATAGATCGATCTATCAGGAATTTTCTCTTACTAACAGTAGATTTTAGAAGTGATGGTTTATTTCATAACCAAAGGTGCTGTACTTTATGAGATATGTTCTTCTTTCTGCTGAAGTATTCTTGCTATATCGTATTCTAGAAGGACAGTATGGTGTAGCTTTGTTATTTTTTGTTATCTGTGTACATAGATAAGCTTTGAAGATCTTCTGAGTATCCTCAACATCTTGTAAAAGGTAGGCATGTCCACGTACATACTAGGAGTAAAGTGAAATGACAGCAAACTTTCACAAGCATCATACTGATTTTTTAGAGCATGATGTATGATATAAAGTTAATTGTCCTTTCTTGCTATCAAATTTTCAGGCCCACTCCTTCATATTACTGCCAACTTAAAATACCCATTTGATCTCGCAGATATTTTAACTCTAGCAGAAATGAAGAACTAGAATCTTTGGTTCTAACAAACATTTACCTTTACCAAAAGTTTACCTTTACCAAAAGTAACCATTCTTCTGCCACCAATTTCCTAAAGCAGTCACTCCAAACATGATGTCTAAAGTAAAAGAAGTGTTACTGATAATTCATTTAAGTTAAAACAAATACGCAGAAACTCTTTTATATGAATGGGGAGTTTATATAACATGTGAGAGAAAGAACACTGACCTACTGCTTTAATTTTTTTTATATGGAGATGTCCACAAAGGCACCAGGTGGATTACATAAAAATATTAAAAATAGTCCCTCTTCCAAAAAGTATGAACAAAGATGCAAACGTAGCTCCATAAATAAAGCATGAAGGTAGAAAAAAAATTCCCCCAAGACTGTTAATCATTAAAGAGTAAGCTCAGCTTTGTCTTCTTATAAAAGGGGCAACTACCTTTAGGTTTTGCATACAAGTTTTTCAGTTCTTCCATTTTTCTGCAGCACAGTGAAATGTTTGTCAGAACACAGGATTACGAACAGAACACAGCCTGTAAATGGTAACCCTTTACATGTTCTACATTAACAAACACTCTCTCTTCAGGTGATAGGCCTCCCATTCCTCTGAAGCAGGGAAAACATTCAACAATTACTGAAAAATGCTGGTGGGACAAGGTGAGAGCCATCACTGATGTGACACACATGGGAAAGAAGAATACTGGAAAACCCAGAGAACAGTTTGATTACAACCACATGAATTCAGATATGAAAACAGCACTTACAAGTTTTGGGGGGATAGAGGGAAAGATATGAGAAACTCAGTGAATTTCAAACAAAAAGATAATCAAATGCCAATTAAAGACTTCAGCATATACTTGTGGAAAAAGGTTAAAAATTGGAAACTAAGCATGAAACAGGAGACAACTGTATTATAAATGAAAAAGACTTACTGGGAAAAAGACCAAAGGATATATTTTAGGGCTACTAGTTCACAGGCAGTTTTAAGCAATGAACCACACCAGGAGATACGTTACTAGAAGAACAATAACCTAGCACTGCTACCCCCAAAAAATCCAATCTTCAGAAATATTCAGGTAATCACCATAGGAAACAACTGCTGTAAAAAAATGCAAATATTCTAAAACATATTAGCAGAAGGTATAGAAAAAAAATTATATGGCTTTTCAGGATCCTGTCTGGTATGCTGAATATGTTACAGGTAACTTTTTTCAAAAGCATAATTGTTCCCCCCCATACACTTAGTTAACAAAGTTAACCAGACCTCAATATTCTCAGCTATGGATCCTTGTGAAGTGATAACTGGAACAGATAATTCTCTTTGCAAAATTAACTTCCAGGTCACTTTGAAATACTATTGCTGCTAAGAACAGAATACGAAAGGTACATTGCAGTATAGCGTTACACTTGCCAATCTGGTACGAAAACAAAAGAGCTGTAATAAGGCTGGAAAGAAACACCTCATAAAAGCTCTGGATTAATCTTCCCTTTTTAATCCAGAGCTGGTTACTATTTCAGTTCTCACATTTGTTGTCAAGACATGGTGTCTGCCAATAAACAAGCATTAATCTCTCTTCATTTCACATTGATGCAAACTTAATGAGAAAAGATTATTTGAAGGACAGAGAAACCACTGAAAGGTAAGAAGGGAGGAGGAGAGGGCAACAAGAAGTTGTCTTGTATGTGCTTTTCTTCTGATTTCTAGTCATGTAAACCGAGATAGATACACAGCCTACTCTGGGTCACAGCTAAAAAGAAGCCTTTTAACTTCAGCAAACTTATGCTCCCAGAGTTCTTATTTCAGTTTTCATTCCATGGAGTGTTCAATGTTCTTTTTCTAAATGCGTTCTAAAACACTGAATCAATGTTAAAGGCTTGTGGGAAAAAAAGATATAAAAATATCTGTTTATTTTAGAAAATACACACAGCTTTCCCTGAATATACCATCAAGACATATAGCACACACATACAGTTGTGACACTCTTAACACAGACAAACAAATTATTTTCTTTTCTGGTGAAGTGACTTGCACACAGAAGAGCTAAGGTTTCAGCTACAATTAAATATTCATTTAATACTTCAGAAACTAAAAGGAGCTCCACAAAGCTAATACACAGGACTCAGTTAAACAGTGCAAGTGCTTGAAACGGTCATCTAGGCCTGAGCCAAAAAGCTTTTAACGTTAAATATGGGAGTAATTCTACTGACCTCTATAGAAGCAACAACTGTCTCTTACTTAAAATGTGTAGCACTGAGTCATTGAAAAAAAAAATCTGAAGACTGTCAGAGATATTAGCTAAACATCATTTAGTGAAAAGACTAATGATAAAATCAAGTGTTCCATAAATACTGAAGTTCATGATTCTGAATTAATTTTGTTCGGCAAAACCTCCATCCATCAAAATACCTAATTCCACATTAAATGTTCAGCACTACTACTAAATTCAAGCACATATTTAATTACTATTGACTGATGTCTTAGCATGCATACTTCAACCACTTGAAAAAACAGCTCACAATCCACATCAAATTATTCAACACCTTCGGTTTCAGTATCAGCCCATCACACTGTGTGGCAAAAAGAAGACGACAACCCTCCCCCAACACATTTGTACATCTTTTTCCTCCCCCAGAGGAAAAAACCCTTTGACAAAACCCTCGTATCAACTCTTAACATGCAGTCAAGTGAGACATGCATTTGATGACCTCTGATCCAGAAAAAAAACCCAGCATACTTCCCGGAATAAAGGATTTGTATGAGTAACATGTTATTTTGAGCACTGAATAAAATGTTATCTCATCATACACATTACAAGAATTCTGTTTTCATTTATACTTCTGCAACCTTAGCAATACAGTCTTCCTAACAACACATGATAATTCAAATTCACAGAGTAAGAGAAGGCAAGTCTAAGGGGTCAGCTTTTGTTGTAATCCACTCCAAGAATATATAAAAGCATAAACCACTATAGTTTATATTCTTTTCCGTCACTCCTACATGTGCCTTCATGCAAATCTAACCCTCAGGTTGCACATTTGCAACAGAAACATTCACATAACACTGTCTTGATGCTAATGATGCTGTATAAGTAATATGTAGGGGACTAGTGCAAAGTGTCAATTGCATATTTGTATCATATATATGTACGATTATTAAAATAGAATTGCATATAAAGATGTTGTACAGTAGGAATACTCATTAGTATTTTACTCACCTATATGCAGCATGCAAAATAAAGCTTAGGTCTTGCACATAACGTAATTTCTAAGTATTTGTGAATATTCATAAACATTAATAAATAACAGGCAAGTTCCTTTCCTCCTCAGAGCCCCAGTGGAAGAAAGCAAGTTCCATGTTGGCACTCAGTGTAAAATGAAGTAACTTCAGTAGTTTGATGATACGACGACCTTGCTTCTGTGCAGCGTTCTTTTCTGACTACCTAGAACCACTGGAACAACTGGGGCTCAGTGTTCAGAGAGTTTAAGAAGTATTTTCTGGTACAACCTACCTTTTTCCCTCAGTTTTCTTGTGTGTTTCTTCATTCTTCATTCATGTAGCAGACAATCCTGGCAATGGTACACAGAAGTAATATCAGTCATCTGAGGCCAAAGTCACTAATGTCAGCTGTGTAAGATAATCAATTTAACAACAGTTTGCATGACTGGGCTCTACACTGCATCATCCCAAACGTCATACTGCAGTCACGAAAACTCTATAGTAAAAATTGCTTTATGAAGTTGATTGTACTTGCTACTGCTGAACTACAAATAAAGTTTTTAAGAGTTTATGCTCTAGAAAGTTCATATTCAAAGCTGCTGCATCACAATATCTACAAAGACTGCATTTATACTTTTATACATGCATTTTTCTTTTAAAAATGTGTTCCGTTTCAAAGATGAACTTTCATACTTGGCATATCTCCAGGATTACAAACTTATTTTTCTACGCTGGGTATTTTTTTTTAGCACGAGAGATTTGCTGGAAACATTATAGAACCATTTTGTGATATAATTTTTCTTCCTCCTACTAAAGCACAACAGAATTATTTTATCAGGAGAGATATTTGCAACTCTGTCTTTCAGTGGCTCATGACTGATTTGCTGTTTAATTTAACTGAACAGACATTTATCTTCTTTTACAGTTTTTGTTTCTTTGGATTTTTAAGAACCACTGGGGAGAATAACTGATACTGCATAGCTGCTTCTGCTAATGAGGCTATACGAATATTACCATCAATAATCTGGGGGCCAATAGTTTAAAATAATGATAAAACCAAGTTTGTCACAAATCACAATTTAATTTCCATTCTCATTGCTTCCTGACACTTTTTAGAGATCTATTAGTTATACTGATTGCAAACGAGGGGCAGCTGAATCTCACAGTGCAAAGTGACTCTCCCAAGCAGATGAAAGATTCTTTCATGCAATTCCATTTCAATTAGAATATATTGCCCCCCCAAGAAGTTACCCAAATTACAAGCTAAAATCAGCAGTTTACTTCTCAATGAAAGTTTTACATAGCCTTATAATGGAAAGCAAAATATCACTTGTTATTACTGGAATAAATTCAGTTCCCAGCAAGAAAACAATGAAAATAGAAGAGCCTATTACAGCATAAAAATTATCAAGAGTGATTCTGGCACCACAGGAAAAAATAATTTATAAAAAGTAAGTGTGGTGACAGTAAAAAGTATCAACCTTATACTCGAGAACCAGAATGCCTGTATTAGCCCAACAATACAAGTCTTCCCACTCTGCCATGGCAATATGCAGCCTGGAGGAATCACACAAAGCCAAGCTGATGACTGTAGTGATGCTACACCGATAGAACATAAGGCAGAAATTAAGATGAGATCAAAGTTCTGAGTCACATCCCTTACCATACCAGTAAGGGGCGGGGGGAAGTGAAACAGAAAAAAGCCAACATACATGGATTATTGTGAAGTAAAAAAAGATCTGAAGGAAGCTAAAAATGTGAAAGGAAAATCCATGGTTAAAATAGATAAGAAAAGCAGCTATGCAAAGGCAATGACCTTTTAAGATACATCAGCACATAAACGAATTTTAGTACTGAAAAGATGAAGACGGTAAAATTGCTAAAGTGAGGCAAAAAGCTGTAGGTGTTCAATAAATACTGCCTATCTATATTTGATAATGTGGATAACTTTGTACTACATGAGGATAAGGAAATACTTCCAATATGCTTATGACTAAAACATAATATCGAGATAAGAATTTTTAGGGTTTCATAAGGAAAAACATAACCACAAGGTCTAGAAAAATGCCCAAGAGAACTGCCTTAGGCTATCAGCAGGACCCCGATGACTGTCTCTGATGCATGTGGGAACAACTAGAAAATTTCTCCAGAGAAGGTATCCCAATACAAAAAAGTAACAACTAATAATCACAGGAGAGTTAGAACACTTTTAATCATGGATTAAATGTAAAAAGGAGGTTAATTAATGAAGTATTAATTCACTTCATAAGAAGAAATATAATTAAAAAGAGAACAATACCATTAATGCCAGTCAACATGGTTTTATAGAAAAGCTATCCTGTTAAACCTGGGGTTTGTCCTTTGTGTGAGTAATTGCAATAATACTAACTATTTAGGCTTTTATAAGGCACTTCACCTAAAACATGGCATTCTAGACAAAATAAAAATAACAGTGAAGAATGCATTACATAAATTAGAAATTAGTGAAGTGAAAGACCTCATATTTAGCAGTTACGTCAGTGCTAGATCTGAAGTAATTTTACACTGTTCTTGGTGAAGTGAAAATCACAGTACCGTCAACGCTGGTGGAATGGCAAGTAATGGTGGGAATGGTGTGATCCAGATCAGTTGGTTCACTGTACTCATTTCTTGAGAATGCATTCTCATGCACGCATTAAAAAACGGAATGAGTGTTTGCAGAAAGCATATATGTAAATCCCAGTTAAAAGAAAATTATTTATGCTCAAAATTGAAAAGCTTAATCTTTTTAACCCTTTAAATATAAAACATACTTCATTTGATTGCAGTATAAAGTGCATGCAAGAGGCCATACTGAAAGGCTCTTTCATCTTGAGGATAAAGAAATAAGGATAACAATGTTTAGAAACTAAACTTTAAAAACATACCAAATTTCATATTTGAACTTACCTAACACTAAAGGTAACAGAATCCGAAACAAATACAGACAATACCCTTATCTCTTGAAGTTTTCAGATCAAAACTATACACCTCTGTATTCTTAGGTGCAAGTAATGAGTCACGGGTACAATATATAGGTATTGCAGTACATAAGCGGTCAGGCTATATAAACTAATGGGACCTTCTGTCTCATTTGGATTTTACAACTCAGAAAGACAAATGTTATTTAACTGTCTTCACAGCAAGGCAATGTTTTGGAGAAACAGGCAAATGTATGTTTTTTTTTTTTCCTCTATAAATGTTTCTTCCTTCAACTTTACTTATCCAACAGTTAACCCATCCTCATACAAACAGGCATAAGAACAAATAAATATACCCTTCCTCCATATATTTTCACTGCTTGAAGGAGGCTAGCATGCAGTAATTCTTCCTATAGAAACCAAACCATTCTGTTCTAAACCATGACTGATCAGATGCAGTCAGTCTTGTGTGACAAGTACATGATTTTAAATATGTTAAGATTTTGGCTTGTTTGTTGCAATAGCAGAATACAAATCTTATCATCTTTTAGGGAAAATACAAGGTTAATTTTATTTACCTCCTCCAAATAACAGCCTCCCTGGCTTACTACCAAGAGCTCTATTCCCTTAGAACAGCTTTTGTGCTGTTAGTATGTCTTTGATTTTTTTTTTTTTAAAGCAATAGAATGTAGTTCCAGATGTCACAGATATTACAGTGTATTTACTTGCGGCTCAAGTATTTTATTTGCTTCAGTAGGTTTTCTTCAAGCTCCCCAGTATCCTCCACCTGCTGGTCTGCAGAGTAACTTCAACTCTATGCCTTTAGCTTAAGTATATGAAATTGAACTTGCATTACACTAACAAAAATGTCCTGTTCAATGATAAATATCAAACTTGCAGAGAGCATAGGATACTTGAGACATGATATTATATAATGTATAAAATGTCCCATTAAATATGGTAGGATTAATAAATAAGAAGCAACAGAATTCACCATGGCTGGGATTAATCCAGGCTCTTCTCTACTCTTACATCAAGAGACACCAGGCATTAAAAGAACATCTGAAAAATCTGCTGTACCCTACTTCATGTCAAACCGCACTCAGTAGCTGGAAATCACACCCTGTGTCCCAAAGGGTCTACTGCTGTGTAAAATCCACTGTTAAGCTAAAAGCTTCATACTACATCTTTTCAGATAGGCTGTTAATATAGTGTGCTGCAAGGCCAATTATCTTTCAAATGAAATTTAATCAAAGAGGGCATCTCTCCCTTAGCAGATTTAAAGTTATTCTGTTCAGTTACTGACAAATGTGTCAAATATGTCCCTTAGAGGGCCTAAGGAAATAAACATTCAGTGCAGGTAATTCTATCAGAGAAAAAAACCTGTACTATCTCCCCAAGAGAATAAAACAGTGTCATGAGAACTGATTTTCAATCTTGTATAATAAAAAGGCAATTTGCCACAATACCTTTAACACCCATTTGTTGAAGTAACCCAGAAACTTATTTGAGTGACAGACTAGAAACACAATCAATTTTCAAAGTTTTAATTACTAAGAAAATTGCACTATGCATTTTATTCAGACTAAACAAATACTGTTAGACAAGCCTGCCTCCAAGATAATAAGGCAAACAGCAAGAAGTAAGCCACAGCTTTTTCTAATGCAAACAAAGAAAAAAACCTCTTTATGCAAGCTGGAGTTCTACCCTTTCCAGTTTGCCCAGACTCACCCCTTCCTTCAATGTGTGTTTTACCATGTTATTGACATAGTGCAAGATATTTTTTTTTGCTGACATACTAACACTAGACAAAGCTCTCTTTCATCAAATATTCAACTGTGCTTGAACACCAGGCTACCAAAACCAAGCAATGCTAGACACTATGCGGTCTTCTATAGCTAGATTACAAACCACTGCTTCTTAGAATAGGAATCACAGTGTCTGTAAATTGAATCCTTTACTGGAATATCAATACTAAGAGTCTCCACGTAAACCAGAAATATGAAGTTTTGTTATTGCATCAAATTCACTGTATTTGATACTTTTGCTAAACTTGTACCGAACTGGTATTAGAGATGCTGACAAAATGAGAAGGAAATCAACGTAACGCCACAAAGAGCAGGTTTTTACCTTCCAGAAAAGTAAAGGTAGTTACACGGTATTGATGATCAGTGTTTCACTCTAGCTTCCTAGATGGTTTTAAGTTGAAGTTTTAAATGCAAACTCCGTTTCCCAATAAACTCAAGCATTTTTTGCAAGAGATCAAATGTTAGAAAAGTACTTTTGCTGCCATTGAGTTTGATATAGCACACATTGAAAAAAAACCACGCAGCTCTACACAGACTATTCAGCTCTACTCAGACACACAGCCAGCAAGCTTTACTGAAACTAAGCATTTTGTGGTAATCTGAAATAAAGATGAATGTTCAGACCTACACCTTTCTAACTGTGAAGCTATCTGTGATGATTAGAAATAGCNGCAGTTTGAGCAAGTCTTTATTTTTCTACTCTGATAACTAGAAATAACAAGACAAACTAATCCCCCAATTCTTTTTGTTAAAATGTTGGGGCATGATGGAATCCAGCCCTCAAATAAATGCATGCTTTGAAAAAGGAAAAATAAGAGTTATTTTTGTGATTTGTGCCTCGCAGCCAAACTTGAATGACCCTGAGAGAAGACTGTGCAGACAAGTCACCGGAAAGATTTATGTGCAGCTTGTTAGATCTGTTTCCCACTCCCCTTTGTGTTATTGCTCTGCAAATTGAGGAATGTTCTAGCAAGTGTTAATCTTGACTAAAATCCATCATAAAGAGTGCTACAATATTGCTTTTTATTACAAATAGCCAAAACTTCTTTGAAAATATAAACATGTAAAACGATCAACTGACTGTACAGTGCATTTACAGAAAGTAACATGCAGTGTAAAGAACTGCTTTATACATTAGCCCTTGGCCACAAAGAACTTGGCAATACTACTACAACTTTAATGACTATAGGGTGAAAAAAATAATTAAAAACCAAAAATCTCAGCTACATCTAAGTTTACCATGAGACTGGGATACCTACATAGTTGTGCACGGAATAGCAATTTTTAACTAGAAACTGTCATCATGTTGTAATTCTTGGAAGGGCTGGATCTGCCAGTTCTCCACTCCTCCTTACAGCTGGTCCTACCCTCCAGCGGTTTGGTCGTCTTCCCACCAGGTTGGGGACTTTCGTAAAGGACACAGATAGACCCATCTTCACCTATGCGATAGGACACTTCGAAAGGGTCGACCCAAAGTGTTAATTCGCTGGGTAAGAGCTGGAAGAGTCTCTCGTGGCTCAGTCCAATCATCCCCGCTGCCTTTCCTATCAAGGGGTCCATCTTATGGTTGATCCTAATGCACCGGTACCCGGAGCCCTTGGAGGGCACCAGGGGGAACCAGTGGTGCTTGTAGTGCTCTGCGGGAGGGAACAAAGAGGAGCTTTACCGCGGCCCCAGAGCCCCACCGCCCTCTAGCCCCGCGGAGGCTGCGCTCCGCCGGACCGCCGGCGGGGCAGAGG
>WAAD01012738.1:67892-91102 GCA_013389945.1 Fregata magnificens
ACTGCAATGAGGGAAGCATATAAACATGATCATGAGTTAAGTGGGAAGAAAATCTTGAAAATGTGATCAGAGTAACAGCAGGCTTTATATCTAAACGATGTTCAATTTGTAATGTACTATTTCTGTGCAATTTTCCAAGATATATTTATAGTGACCAGTAAATCATTTAAAATATGAATATTGGATATAAGTTATAGTAGTTTTTCACTTTAAAGAATTAGACTGTAGCTCCTGAAATACCTTTGCTTTTCTGATATTTTATTAGTAATTCTTGTGTTTTGTGGGTTCATAGCAAGGCTCATGTCTCATTGCCCTTGCCATTTATGCAAGGTAGAGGTGGTGCATTTGGCCTTTGTAGCTGCAGTTTGACTAGTTAATAGCTGAACACTCTCTCTCCCTCTCTCATCTCTGGCCAAGAAAATAATTTTTTATTGTTGTTGTAGTCCTTTAAAGGCCCCTACATATTACAGATCAGTAATGTACAGATACTTGTTCTTTCCAGACGCTACCAAATAACATCAGGGGAAGATAAGAATATATGGGAAAATAAGAATATATGGCAGGTTATCAAAAGCATGAAACCAGGAAGCCAATGTCTGAAATGTAGTTTCAGACAATGGCTTATAGTGAGCTGCTGTTACTCAGTTACTCAGCTGTAAGCTCTGACTACTTTCACAAGACCTAGGAATGCTTTGAAATTGCTCTTCCAGGCAGGTATCAAGAAGTAGGATTTTTTTTTTCCCAATTTACATTTTATTTTGGGAACAGACATCTCTTATTACTCTAGCCTTTCTATTATTTGATTCAGAATATGGATAACTCAAATTTCAACTATGTTCTCTGCCTTTTCTTCTGAAGTATTTCCCTTCTTTTAATTTTATTTGCATAGGAAGTCCACACAACTACCCAGCAGCAGGGCAACTCAAGAAGAAATTGCTCCTCTTGTATCCCTGCGAGAAGCTCAAAAACTTGCAATAACAGGATTGAACTTGATTGCTATGGACGAAGGATTATCTGAAGGAAGCCCAACAGAAAGCCAGAGAGAGTTCTTGCACCTCACACGCTGCAAAATCCGAGGCGCTGTGCATCTCTTGCCCTTGGTAGAACACCATATTGGTGCATACTGTCAAGTGGTACAATTGGCAGACAAGTCAGTAAATGGTTCTTGTGGAAACCATTCAGCTGTTTCTTCCAGAACCAACACAAATATGGTGTCAAGTAAGGAGGACTTCAGGTTGTCTCTTGAGGAAACTACAGTTATATCACTGGGTATTCTTTATTATTTGGTGTTTTATAGCTGGGATGTTGTCCACACATTGCTATCTACTGAAGTGGAAAAAAGTTCTGCTGCTGGAGATGAACAGGTTTCCAAGATGGACAAAAACGTGTTGTGTGATAATAAAGAAGATACCAGGACACAAGGAGGGCTGCCTGTAGCTCCACGGGATGCTCCCAATAACGATCGAGCTCAACATTCTTTGTTTAAAAAGCTGCTTCAGGTTTTAGCTTTTTCTGCTACAAGAGGCTCCCAGACTGATAGTATACTGAACCAAAGCCTAAAAGTTTTGGTGAAATTAGCTGAAAATTCAACAATGGACTTGCTAATAAAGTAAGTCAGTAATAGCTTTAAAATTATTTCAGACTCTGTTGTTCAGCAATTTCCATTCTCTGTTGAAACTAATTTGTGCAGATGACAGCAGAAGTTTTGATATGTATGAGAGTATCACGTTTCTCAGATCACCTTTGAGAAGCAGTTAAGGATCTTTCTACTGCCTTTGCTGCTTATGAATGTGATAATCGTCCCCAATCAGTAACAAGATTTGCTTATGATGTTTCTATGAAGCAAATGCTGTTGCCTCATTGCATAGCTGTCACTTGAAAGTGAGAAAACTTCCTAAGGCTATATGCAGTTGATCAGAATATCTATAACACTCATTTGGGGTTTTTTGCGATTGCTGGGAGATGCATAAGGAATGAAAGCACAGGTTCTCATTCTCAAGAGCAAGACGTTTCATCTGCTAATGGTCTAATATACACAACCATAGTATGAATTGCAGACTGACTGCCAAATGTAACAGAATACGTTTTTCAGTATACTTTGTATTTATGACACGGAAGTTGACATCAGGTATGTTCTGAATGGGTAAAAAGGCACAAATTATGATGCTGTGTACAAGAAATAGTGTGTTTTCAACTTGTCAGTGCATTTCCCATTTCTAACTCTGAGTTTTCTTCTGAAGTTTTCAGCACTTACTGAGCAGCCAGATACTGCTCCATTGTCTGTGTCCAGAGACCCCTTTGCCTGCTGTCCTTTTGACTGTGAGGCTGTTGTCTATTCTTGCTCAACACCACACCTTGGTTGCTCAACTTTGTTCTCATTCAGGTAAGAGACTGCATAACACAGAGAACCGTTATCACTTGAATGTTAGTTAGCATGACTACAAGTAATGCAAACAGGCCTTGCTCCAGGGTGTTAAAACCCCAAAAGGCAAAAAGCCTGCTATGTTACCTGAAAACTTGTTTTCTAGTGCAGTGTTACAGTTACCGTTTAAAGAGTACTTTGTCTTGTGGTATTTGTCTACATACAGTGCTTTTAGTACCCATGTGGATTTTTAAAACTACTTTCCAGATTAATGTTTATTATATTAAAGTTGATAAGGAAAACACAGCTTTTGAGGAGTTTTGAAGTTGAGCCTGTATCGCGAGTCCCAGGATAGCACTCTACATATTTTCTGAAATGTTTTCTTGTGTGACAAAATTAATTTTTGTCATAAAGAATCAACTAGTTGGGAAAAGAACAAAGTTATCTCTATTTCAGACACCTGCTTTCTTCTTGCACTGTACATGTATATTACATCAAGACCTGATAAATCAGCATCTGAAATGCTTTGGCTTCAGCTGGAACAAGAGGTAACCACAGCTGTTTGTTCATATACTTTTTCCTGCTGTTTCCACTTGGGGGAGTGGGAGGAGCAGGGCAATGCACAAATTGTCCCAAACCAAGTTATCTCTCCAGCTGAAATAGAACACTGAAAGTGTTGGCTTGCAGTAAGGGATTAGAGTGATTTTTAAGAGTAGCCGCTTGAAACTGAGTCAGTAACTGTTCTTAAAGATAACATCAGTCATAATAGTCATACTTAAGTCACTGAAAAAGCAAGAAGGATTCTAGGAGGGCTGTAAATGTTCAACACCAAGCTCTATTTTGCTTTTAGATCAATAGAGGTGTAAAAGGAAGCAAGATCTAGGATTCATTTTGATTGTATTAATTACTTCTGAACTGTATTTTATGAGTTATTACATATAAAAGGCAGTCTGTAGTGACAGGATTATATTCATTGTATTCAGTTGAAATACTAGCTTGCTGTATAATAGTCATGATTATATATAGGAAGAATAGCTTTTGAATTTAATTTGCATTGTTTGTACTGACAGTGGTGACTTGCTTAAGGTTCTACCATTTGCTCCACTTCTGCTCTCATTTGAAAGAATTTTGAACCATTTTCATTATCCCCCTACCTACATTGTTATATTAAGTGTAAACATATTATTTGTATGCAGTGAATTAAGGCCCACTGCACCTCATTAGCCTTTCTCATCAGAAAGTTGAAAAGGTTTTTGTGCAAGGCAAATTCTATGTCTATAAAGTTTTACAGGGAAAAAACTTTAATAATTTTTGGGGGTAAAAAAGATCAACTGCTAAGAAAAAAAACCAAGAATGTTTGAAACTAGTAATGAAATATCATTTCTACCTCCCTTTATTTGCAGCTTAATTGTTTGAAAATTCTGCAGAACCCTAGTACTCATTATAACGCAATCTGTGTGTTTTTGTAATAGACAGTTAGACTCCTGACAAGGTGTATGCGGTGTTCCAGTCCAGCGGTTTTATTACCTGGTACAGACTGCCAATGTAATCTTGAGGTACGTCGCTACAGTGGCTGAGTTTAATCTACTGAACTTAAAGGTACTCAATGCTGAAATGGCTT
Organism: Fregata magnificens; assembly: GCA_013389945.1. Lineage (NCBI taxonomy): Eukaryota > Metazoa > Chordata > Aves > Suliformes > Fregatidae > Fregata > Fregata magnificens. The sequence goes on from WAAD01012738.1 coordinate 71,876, forward strand.
TTTGCCCTTTTTTTTAGCAGAAAAACAGAAGTGTACTGTACTTTAAAGGATGCCACCTTCTAGGAAGCCTGCTTTTGCTTGCTAGAAAATACTCTGAAATTAGGAAGTTTGAAGAGATTAATCAGTAAAGTTCATAATGAAATAAGTTTTCTGCTACTATAATTTTACTTTGTGTATTGAGGCACTTTTTTTCTTCTTGCAGGTGGTTAAGGCACTAATTATAATGTTACATAGACAGTGGATGAAGATTAGAAGATCTGAGAACAGCTTGTGTGCATATAAGGAACAAATTATTCAGTTTTTAAGAGATGCTGTTTTACTCTTACACAGCCTATCTCAGAAAGATAAACTGTTTCATGAACACTGTTTGGAAGTTCTCCATCAATATGACCAAGCCATGCCAGGCATAAGAGCCATTCTCAAAAAGACTCAAAAATTGAGTGCCTGTGAAGGTAAAACAAGTCACATGATAATATTGGCTTTTTTTGATGCTGTAGAAATAGAAATTCCACTTCCGTCCCTTTCCTCATTTAACAAGTACCATGTACCAAATACCATGGATGTTTATTGCTCAGACCACTGAAGGCAGCCCATAGTCTAGTGCTTCTCAAACTTCATTATACTGAATCACTACTCTACTTTTCTTCTTTAATAGTTTTATCTTGTTCTCCCCATAGAAATATGCCCCTATACTGCAGCTCTCTTCAGTAGAACAATCTGCACTGTTACCTTACTTAAAAAAAAAAAAAATTATTCCAAGTCTCCAACTAGCATTACACCTTCTCTCTGCAGTTGGGTTGGTTTTTTTCCCCTGCATCTTTAACATCTCTTCTTCCTCTTCCTTCTTCTACCCCCAGCCTTCCTCCATTACCCCAAAAGCTTCTCTAGTGCATGTCCATCAGGACTTGCCCCTTGCTTTGCACACTTCTGGTGTCCATTTCCTAGAGAGAGCTAATCTTGTGAAATTGCCTCTCCTCCTTGTACCTTGATGCCATTTCTTTGTTCACTGATGGCATTATTTACATGCATGTTGTAGAGCTGACGTGAAGATTGTGCTCTTACGTCAGTATGTGGTTTGCTACAAGATACCAGACAAGACATCTGGTCTTATTCAGAGCCAGAGTGATAAATCCCTCATTGTTGGTGTACGTATTGCATCAGTAAGGCAGGTCATACAAGCACGCCACTAATTAAAGTCACTAACAGTGACTTTTCTGGAGATGCTAAACAGTGTGCCATGTATTTGTTCTACTCTGATTGCTTAAGAGTGTCCCGAGGCTTTTTTAGACCTTTGCTTAACACCTTGTCTAGTTATGCTTGGGAATGGACCAATACAGTGTAACAGCTTGTGATTTGGGGGATGGTAGTGCACGCATGTGCTTGCAAACCTGTAGTTAGCATTCAGGTTTTTCCTTTAAAACACAAAATACTATGCTTTTGTCCTAGAGGCTTTTTAAAATTAGTTAACAAATATGAGGTTTTAAACTTAATAAGTAGTCAGAACTAGTTGTAAAATAACAAAGCGCCCTTTACTGTTTTTCCACTAATAGCTAAATGTAATTCACTGTCCAAGTCAGTCCTCTCCTTTAATGCCTAAAAAGGCATTAAAGAAAAGAGAAGTTTGTATGACAAAACACATATCTAAAGACCTGTTTACATTGAACCTTGAAAAAGGATACTTGCTGTAGCCTTCTACAGTCAGAATGTTTTAAAATGCAAACAGATACCAGCTATAATTATACTATATTAACTAGCAAAATGACTCTCTGAAACATGATTTTGTTGTTGTTGTAGAAATGATTTTGGACGAATTGTATCCTCCTGAGCCAGAAGCAGAAGACCAAGGAATGGACTCCAGCTAGCTAACATCTAGCAAAGATCTCTGTCCTTCCTCATCTAAACCATAATAATCATTGCCAGTGTAAATCTGAAATTTAAATCATCTATTCTATTAAGTGATAATCTAAAGGTTGCACTCAAATGCAGCACAACTAAGAAACATTTCTTTGTTGTGATTATTTTATTTAAGTGCCATCTAAATGTAGCTGAAAGTAAAGAAATTTTGATGTAAGAATTATACTGCAATGTACTGTTTTGCTGTGCAAAACCACTCAATGGCTTATGACTGGTTCTGTTTATGAATTTCATCCTTTATGAAATTGCTGTGAGTGGAATGGAAATTTCACTATTGTGTTCTCCATTTTGCTGTGACTACAGCTGAATTTATGATGCTGAATGTGCTGAGATGTTTGGGATCACTGAGTTCATATGAAAGTCTTTTGAAGATATTTGTTTCTCTTGCAGCTGTAACACTTTCTTGCTTGACTTCCAAAATTTTCATGTTGATATTAGTAAACAGTTTACTGTGATCTTAAAAACCTTTCTAGAAATAACATAGTTGGCAGTTCAGTTCTGAGCAAGAAATTCAAAGCTCTCTAATTATCACCTGAGTTCACTCATTTTTCTCATTTTCATTAATCTGCTGAAAGTGTAACTATTGAGATGCCAAAACAAAAAAATATTAGAACTTTTTTTTTCAAAAAGTTACCTCAGAAGAGTAAGATGGTAGTGTTGAGGAGACCATTCTATCTTTCTAGGTGAGAGAAGGGTATTTAAATGTGTGCAGAATGACTGGTTTTTTTGGTTGTAGTATCTGGATAGACACTGCAGTAAAGATGAATGAGCATCTCATTCCTAGGATACAGCACTGACAATTGGAGGAAGAACCGTTGCTATACCCTTTCAAGTGTGTATGATTATCAACTATCATACTCTGCTGCAGGTATCAGCTGAACCTTAGACCCTAAAAAGGGAAGTGTAAGCACTACTAAAATGAGCCTACAGGTTTGTGTTTTTGAATAATTTGGAAAGCTTTTTTCATTTTTTGACAGATACTTGATTCAGAACAAGCCTGGCTCCAGGGACCAGGAGGAGGAGGAGAGACAGTACTACAGTGGGAAGAAAGCCCTTGGAAAATTGGGAAACATCCAGTTCTCTGGTCATAACCTAAAGAGGCTGTGTCCTGCCCTGGTGTGCCTGGGCAAAGAGCCCCACTCCAGTGTGCTGAACAAGCTCTTGACTTGGCTTTCACTTTTGAAGACAGCTTTCCCAGAAACCCCTATGCAGGAATAACCAGTGTAATAATCCAGCATCTCCCTAGGGCCAAAGCTCCTAAGTACAAAGCTTCACTCCTTCCTCCCACAACACAGCCTAGGGATAAGCCGCCGCCTCTTTGAGCAACAGTTGGCAGAACTCCACCAGGCATGGCCTGTTCATTTCTGTAAAACACAAGCTGCCAACTGCTCCTTTCAGTAACAGGTTTCAAGTCCCTTGTAGCATCTGGAGAACCGCCATTTTCCTGCTTCAGTGCAGCAAGGAAGGGTGCACAGGCACATAATGGCAAAGCTTTCTGAGTCCATGTATGCTTACATGGTAACTACCCTAGAACTGCCACCAGGGCACCGGGCAAGACATGCTACAGAAGTTTCAGCATGACAAAACTATTTGACTTGTCCCCTTCAAAAAAAAAAAAAAACCCAACAACACAGCACTTCCTGGCCTTTAGGATTAGAGGGAAGAGCTTGAGAATGTCAGTTAAAAGCCCCTTCCTTACTCAAAACCAAACCAAACATTAATTCTTTAAAAATAGCCCTACGAGCAGTGGTAAAGCAGCATCTGGCAGTTAGCCTGCTGTGAGTGGCAAATTTAGAGCTGTCCTAACAAAGATGTGATAGTCACAATATCCCAAAATGCAATGACCTGCCATCACTTTTCAACTGCTCTATGCTGTTCTCACCACCTAATTTCTCTAAACATAATTTGAGTTTATAGAGATAAGATGCATTTAAAGCCCTTCTTTGGGTGAATAGATGAACTGTTAAGAGGAGTTTGGACAAAAAACAGTTAAGGAATCCCAAATTGTTGAAGCAATTCAGTTATAAAAACTTGTTTAAAAAATTCCTGGCCTCATCTAAAGGGCATGTGTATGGCAATTAGGTAAAAGGGAGAAGTTTATTACCTCTATATAAACAGAAGTGTTATCTGTGGAAAAAAATGCTAGGAAAATACCCCTAACTGTTCCCTTCTGGCACTGCATCCCCTCCCATCCACCCACTCTAACAACACCCTAATGTGTACATCTACACTGATTGCTTTCTTCACACTTTTGACTTTAAAGTGGTATAGCCCAGGCTATATACAAATAAACAAGCAGAAAACCCTACACCTTCACCAGCAGAAATGACAGTAACATCATGGTATTATGAAATTAAACCGTAGCTTTTAAAAGTGAAGACATTTTCTGTAACCGAAAAGTTCATGCTCCTAAGGAAAAATGAGGCTGCACTCCTAAAGAGAAAAGGCAGATAGGTGTACTTACAGAACTGCCATGATTCATTATTTCTTAAGTCATTTCCAGTGACCAATCTTTTGTCAGGATTATTGCAAGATTGTACTGACCTTCAGTAATTTTTCCCTTTTCTCTGGGGATTTTTTCTTGGGATTAAAGAGATCCAATCAGGTATGCAACAGCTGATCAGCCCCTGAAAAAAAACTGAAGCATTTTTACAGATTATGGGGCTACTGGTTTACTATCTTCATGACCTAAAAATAACAGAACTCAGACTGTTCTCATCAGACACTCCCTGAAGAATTCACAGCATAGCAGCTCTTTTTTCAAGGCCAGTTCACATTTTCCCAACATGTTATAGATAAGCTGTGCCTCTGTATTAACTGAGAAAAGTAATTTGCTCTGGCATCAAGCACACAGTCACAGGACTGGATAATGAAGTATTGAGCAACAACAAAAACCACTAGTCATGTTCTATACATGATTATCACATTCCTCAGGCAGCTGCAGCCAGCCATCTGTTTTCTTGCCCATGGGGATGGCAACTATAGAGTTTCCCCTTTGCTGAAAGCTGCACCAAGTAGAGCTGGCTTTTTCCTCCTCAATGAACTACTGAGCAGACAGGATAAAGCAAGCAATCACTTCTACTAGCTTACCCATTACTTGGGCAAGTTTATGCAAAAAGGAAGAGGATAGCCTTGCTGTCTTGTGTTTTAAGATCTACTGACACTACCCCTTGAACAGTCGCAGCGCAGGAGAAGGTATCATTGCATTGCTAAGCATCTTCCTGTGGTGATTCAAGGACCTGATGTACTGCATGGATTCAAACACACAGCAGTTGATTTCTACTAAAGCTATGTACAGAGATAAATGATGCGTCATTGACTAAAATATTTAGGGAATTTGCACAGGTAACACCTTATTTTCTACAACTCGTAGAATCATTGACTAGTTGAGGTTGGAAAGGGCCTCTGTAGGTCATCTAGTCCAGCCCCTGATCAAAGCAAACTTCCACAGACAAGACAAACAACTGTTTTGTGTCATGTCAGGCCTCAAAACACATTTTTATAAACCAAGCTGTAATAGGTGAAGATGGCAAATACAAAATACGTCATCATGAAGCATGCAACATCTGACCCAAGTGGTTTTTATTTGTATTAATCCCACTAGTGTGAACTACTGCTTAAGAAAGTTTAGCCTGTGCTAGACTATTAGAACAGTAAGTTATTTTAACCCTTGAGTAATGTTTTTTGTTAGTTACAGTCAGTAATATTAATTATTTATGGTTTTATTAATTAAGGTCAAATGCAGCAGTTCCGATCTGCCTGTATAAAGACTGTATTATCTGCTGTGAATGTAATAGCAAATGCAAACTTACATTTACAGTGTAAATTGTTAAAAACTATACATCGATTATAATTTAGCAGACTGATACTAAAAGGTAGTCTGTGAGCTTTATAAAAACCTATAAACCCACTGTGTCTGAAGTTTATCAAAATGCTTCTAGGAGTGAGGGCCAACACGTGCAGTACAAAGTTTAACTGCAAAGAGCTAGCAATGTGCTGAGCACCTAGTCCCTGCAGCAGGTACACATAGTTCACCTTGGACTAATCTTAAAAGTTTTAGTCCTAAAGCTTGTAAGTGAAATAGTGCTCTGAATAGCTGCTCAAGTGGTAACCTGCTTTTGAAAATATCTAGATGAAACAGCTAGTTTATTTTCATATTGGTTATTATATCCCAACCACATAACTGCAGAGTCTTCTAACAGAGATAACACAGAACAGTAATTTTTTTTGTCTATGCATTAGTCATACTGTAGATTGATATTTTGAGAATGTAGCTGAACAATTTGTTTTGCTAAAGACCTCCTTTACAGCACAGCTGTGCTGCAACACCTGTCCAGCAGTCTGTAAAGCAGATCCTACCTGATTCCAGGGCCAAAGTAACATCGGAGAGTGAACCATTAAAACCAACTGCAGGAGCAAGAAATGTTAGAATGAAAAGTCTTCAGTAACTGATTTTAAAGTTATTTGGACTGCAGTAAGGGAAATGGGATAGCAGAGGTTAATTTATACATATCTTGAACTGTTCTTCACTCTAGTGGAACAAAAAGCAAAACAGCCACCTGACTTGTTGGTTTGCAGGAGAGGAGGGACAGCACGGAGACAGAAATGGCATCACTTCCGAACCCACACAGCATGCTGCAGCCCGAGGGGAACCAGAGAGGGCCCATGCCTCACTGCGCCAGGCAGAGCCTCCTCGCTGTCCAGTATTGACAGAAGTAGTTAGTTGTGTCTCAAACCTACAGAAATCACTTTACAACAGAAGGACATCCTTTATAACATGGCTAACTCGCCCTTAGTGGAGACTGCCATAAAAAGGTGAGCAGAGGAGACTACTCCATCAATACAGATGCCTGAGCTCTTGAAAGGATAAAATAACTTATTCAGCTTTCTCTCACCTCTAACAGGTTTAACTCGGGTACTTTTTTCCCTCCTATACGGTTTGCTTAAAAGTTGGAAATCTGACCGGGTTCCTGTGATGCAGGCTATACTAACAAGTGGATGAGGTCAAATAGTAACCAGACAAAAAAAAATAGGCCCCAAACCACTGGCTAAAGCAAACCTGGCAAGTTATCATACATGCCTAGATATGATNCCTTTGTGTCCAGCTCCTCCATGCAACCCTGCCATGGGTTTTAAGATGGATGCCAAGTTTTGTTCTGGCAAAATTCACACTACCATAAACAACTGCTGATTCAACTTTACAAAAACGTAACCAGCAGTACTCCTTACCTAACCCTGGGCTCTCAACTTTTTAACTAAAAAGCGGTTTGTTCTCCTATATGACATTTTGCTGCAGTTTTAGAGGGTGAAGGTACACTTGGTAACACTACCTGTCAAACACAATGAAGTAAAATGTAGCTTTGCAGATACACTCCTAAACAATACTCAGACTGAGGCTAAGAAAACAAAATTTATAGAATATACTTCAAACACTGCATTTATTACAAAGGTGCATAGAGTTTATGCCATTTCTTTTGAATACTTACATTTAAACTACAAACAACATACAAAGCTAGGTTACAATATGTAATAAAATCAACAATGATTATCTACTAAATTCAGTACAACAGAATATTCTACTGTTTTTAATTTCACAAAACATTTCTGAAACAAAGGCACTTACAGAATTTTAAAAAATTAACATATACTCTTTCAACATTTAAAATTTTAATTCCATTCCCCCTCCACTACAGCACTGTGGATAACTAGTTTGACGTGAAGGCAACAGCTACTTGGACTGACACATCAGCAGTGCTTAAACTAAAAGTTTATGGATCAACTTCTCCATCTTTTCTATAACCATCCCATTCTCTTAACTATACAAAAACAAGTTTCAATGGGTTGCATGACACCAACTAAATAAAATTTGGCCCTACGCCTTATTGTTAGTGATGATTAATACACTAACAATAAGAAAAGATCTGATTAAATGCTCCAATTATGAAGTGGACCATTTTCTCTTCTTTCAACGAGTTTTGTAACTGAAGTAGCAATACTACTACTAAAGTAGTTCCTTGTATATTAACGATTCATCTCTTCACTTGTATATAGTTATCATTAGCATATGTTCACTGAAGGAAAGGTGTAAATTTTCAGGCTCCTTAACCCTATCCCTCATCTCCTCCCACCGCTCCACATACAGTGGTGGTCAGGGCGATTTATTTGGTCTGTAAAACATCTACACCAAAACTTCAGATCTGGGGACCTCTGTTATTGTTGCCACTTTACTTTCCCATTATCTTTTCCTTAGGGATGATGGCAGATGACTGAGCCAACTTCTCACAAAATTGCGGATTTTCCTTTCATAACCAAAACATAACCCTACTAACACTGCCACGAACCGTATGCTTTCTCACATCAGATGGAGGAAAGGAAGAGCAGTGCAGAGTAACAACCTCACAAAACCCAGCACTAGAACACTGTACCTGTGCTCCGAGAGCTGCACAGCAGCTGTGCTCACTGGCTGCATCTCACTGGCCAGATTCCATCCAGGCAGCTGGCTAACAAAGGTGCTGGAATAGTCTCTGCCCTCCTTCTATATGAATAAACCCACAGGGGTGGGATCTATATCAAGGGAATAATTTCTGCAGTTATTCAGTGCCTTCCCATACATTAAAAAAAAAAAAAAATCCAGATTTCTAGGGAAACACTTCATCCTCCATACAGGAAACACTGTCCATTTTTGTTTGTTCTCACATAACTCCTAACAGTGTAATGAAGCATTGCCCTATTTCTCTGCTTACAAGGCAGGAAAGAGGATGAACAGACAGATACAGGGCATGCAAGCTCTGTGAGTGCCCCTTGGCACCATTTCATGATATTAACTTCAACACTGAGAGAGGTGTAACAGAGGGGCATAGGTTATCATGAATCCCAATGCTAAAAACTTTCTACAAGTTTCTTCTGAAATGCCCTGAAGACTTTCTTGAATAATTGGAATAACCCAGAAATAGACTCAAAAATCAGGAAGAGAAATAAGGTTGCCTTTGACAGCAGCAGTTTCCATGCATCATATGAGGTAAAACAATGCCATCATCAATGTTTTTCAAACAGCAATATACCCCAAATGTAGAATCGCAGGACAAATGGCTTAATGGCCTCTCTAGATAAGTAAAATCACTGTATGAGATGTGTCAAAACTATTTCACTAATTATGTCACAGTGACACATACAACAGACTAGATAGCTCTACCGAGGAATAACAAATTGTATTTCAATGTTAGAAAAGATAGAATTGTAGAGGACATTAAAAAAAAAAAAAAATCATTATTTGTTTGATCAATACAAGGTGTATAGAGCCAAAAGCCTTGCAAGCACTGGTAACAGTCATGAGGATGTCTCAAGATGTTTCACGACTGCAAGCACTACTTTATTGAAAATACATTACCTTGCTGTGACCAAATCCCACCATTCTTCCTTTCCCTAACTTCTCATTCTCTCTCAGCTTTATGGGAATGTTGAAGACAAAAGGGAGGTTTAATCTCTACTGCATGTTGGGCTGGGATTTCTTATCCCCCCTGCATATTATTATTCAAATGCAGACTGAGTTTATAAAGATCTATCATTCCTAGGTTCCTGCCATATACAGTTCCCACTAGAGACAGGCAGTGACAAACCCTAAGCATTTAAAAACCCCAAATCTATTTCTGACATCCCATCTCTCCTGTAAAATAAATTCCTTCCCTATGATGAGGCAGGACTGAACACTGGCAGGTACTTCTGCTTAACATACAATTAAGGTGCTAATTTTTCTTCCAAACTCATCAACAACATATGACTTAAGTAAGCCTGTCCAATAATACTTGGACAGCAAACACTTGTCCAGTAAATTTTTATGAAGAATTCTCAAGCTTTCAGCTTTTGATCTATTTGTGCTACTAAGTGGCAGAGTTTGGTTGTGTTGTTAATTTCTAGATATAAATTAAAATGGCCTGAGAAAATACCCAATGAAGGCACAGTTTTTAAGCCTTAAAATTGGGAAAGAAAACAAGGAAGTTATCAACTCATGCTATTTAGCACAGAAATATGCAACTAGAACAAAGACAATTAAACGTGGTTTGCTACCCCTTACTGAAGGCAAAAGTGTTTCAAAAAAGGAAAATTCCCTTTTGAATGGTAAATGAAATGTATTACATTGTAGCTTACCTAGCAATAGTAACTTCAAAACAGGCAGAACATACATAACATATCAGGTAGTTTCTTAGAGATTAAGTTTTTATGTTTTAATACTGTGCAAAAGATTGCTACAGCTTTGGGTGTTTGATAATGCTCATATTAGACCATTCCTTTCAAAATTATTGCACAGCAAATGTTATTGTGGTTCTTATTTCTGAAGTACTCCTTCTTCATGCTTTTCTCACTGTACATAGAACAAAATCTCTTTTTGTATTTGCTTGAGGTATAAATTAACAACTTCTGCAAGAAAAATACTCCTTCCTCGTACTCGAAGCATTTAAAAAAAAAAGATACAGAATTAACTTTCATTTTACTTAGACAAAAGATTGCTGTCTTCCAGAAAAATATACAACAGTTGCACGGTGTAAACAGCACAAATTATACTTGAAAAAGTTTTGTATGCAGAAGCATAGTAGAATATCTTTTCAATAGGTGGGCTTCTGAGGATCCACATAAGCAGGGTTGTAAGGGGGCTGGCTGATTGGGTAAGGTGCTCCAGCACCAGCTGCAAAAGCAAAACACAAGAAAAAAAAAAAAACAGATTTGTAAAATTTACATTCCAAATTCTACATTTATCATGGCAACTTCTCTTTTGAGCACAGGGTTAAGAGGTTCAACTTATCTAGCACCTTAACTGGACTCGAGTACAGTTTGTGCTAACTCATAAAGCATCCACATTTCAAAAGTAAGATCACAAAAACCTTTGTTCTTGTGGGGTTTGGGGTTTTTTTGATGCTTGAGTGTACATGTGTATTATGGCAGCCACAAGCACATGGTTAGCCTTCAGGGGAGAATGTAAAAAAAAAAAAAAGGAACAGATCTGGTCCAAAAAACAGCCAGTGGAAGTCAGAGATGCACAAACAACCAGATATGCCTAATAGTATGCCAAGAAGTGAAAATAAACCACTGGGCAAAAGAAAAAGTACTAGAGAAAGCATCTTAGGATTCCTTCAGGGAAAATGCTTTCCTGGTAAGTGTCACAGAGTTAATTAAAAATTAAAAGGGAAAAAAGTATCCCACTGCTACCGAGCACATTAAAGAGTCTGACTTATATACTAAATGTGTATCACTCAGAAAATATCCTTATTTTCTAGTATTCTGAGACAAGCTGCTCTCAAGTGGCATCTTCATTTTCCGGTCTGTCAAATAGCACAAGTTAGTTCAAATAACGCAGAACCTGATCAGATCCCTGGAAGGTATAAGTGCGGTTATCTTTTGCTGATCTTGTAAAGTGAGTGGGTTTGGCTCCTGTGTGACAGAGCAGGTATTCTCTCCCTTGCATGTGACCTAATTAAGAGACTGCCCCTTGGTTAATAGACAAGAGAAATACAGGAAAGAACTCTCACTTTGAGGCATTCTCAGCTGGCAACATGGAAAGTACTTCAAGATCACCCCCCCAAAAAAATTTAAGAACTAACAAACCAGCAACAGTTTGAGAAACCAGGGAGTAGGAGAAGCAAAATGACTAGTTTATTGACTCCCTCACATGATAAAGATGAAGCCAAAGCACTTTGGGGTAATCCCATAAAACCCACAGCTTCTTCAGAGTTTACAACAGAAAAAGTCAACAGGCCTGCCAAGTCAGTGTTTTTACATGCAGGGCTGGTTTGCACATTGTTAATGTACAACTTCTAACTGGTTTACAAATGCTTAAGACCATGAACAGACATTTTATATTTGAGTTGTCATGAAAGAATTACTTCTAAGGGTGTTATCTACTATTCAGGACTATACTTCGCTTGTTACTTAGAAGGATGAACAGTGTGGTTTGTAAGAGGGCTTGAAGATCCTAGGACAGGTAACAGCCTAGTTTTGGCTTCTCTGAACAGCCAGGAGCCAATTGTTCAGAGAACAGCTATTACCAGCAGAAGCAGGAATTAGTAATAGCAACAATAAAGCTGCATGAAAGAAGGAAAGCAGAAGAAAAAAGATTCCAATAATTCTAACTGCTAGTTGTCAGCAAACTTGTCTGAAGTTGACCAGAGACTTGTTATTCTATAAACATAGTAACAAACTACCAGAAAATGCCATCTGTGTAGATTAAAACATCTAGCAAATATTAGATTAGAAAGGGTATGTAGAAACACCCAACTACTATACATATGTTGATTGGACTTTGATTTTAATATGAAATTTCAACTGACTTAGTAAAACATTCTACTGAATCCACTGATAGTCCCACATACCACCACACTTTTCCAATACAGCTCCAGCAACACCTCCTCTTGCAATGCTTAACATAGAAATGGTGATGGGGAAACTTCAGCAAGGGTGAATTACAGCATCCACCGTCACTTGAGTTTTATGTAATTTTTTAATATTTACATTAAAATATAGTCATAGAAAATAATAAATGTACAAGATTGGCTCCAATGCAACTGTCTCTTTAGCTATTTAAGAGATGAAGAAACACTCAGCATTGCCTTACCTGCTACCGTTTCATGATAACCTGGGGGTCCTGATGGCTGCATGGGGTAAGGGGGAGGATACTGTGCAGGGTATGGTGCTACTGGCATTCCCGGTTGTGGCTGGATAGCCACAGGCTGATATCCTTGATATGGGGCTACCGGGTAGTTGGGTGGCACTCCCTGTTGTTGGGCATAGGGAGCGTGAACCACTGTGGTGGAAGTAGTGGCGGTCACAACAGCTACAAACAAGCAAAAGGAACATGGTTAGTGCTGGTGGTTCTAAGAGATCACCGGGGACAGCCAACAACAGTACTGTAAAAAACATCCTCTCAAGATAAATTTCTTACTTCAAAATCTGGGTAATTTCATTTTCAAAGTTCCATGAAAGATTTAGAAAAGTATGCCTCTAAATATCCTTCCATTGATCCCAGTGGTAATGAGAGCCTTCACATACTGGGATAGCAGCCAACTTATCTCCTTGCTTCTCAACCACAAACAGCAAAGAATTTTTTTCTTGGACTCTTCAAAAACCAGGAACTCAACCCTGCAGCCAAGTTATCTGTCATTTGGTATAAGACTGGAAAAACTGCTCATTTTTAAATGTTATCTGCTTTTAAGGATTAAAGTGATAAAGATCTCCTTTATTAGGTAAGGAGCTTCCTACCATGATTGCCCAAATGAGTTTCCTTTTGTATGTTGTCTACACACTAATACATCCATGTGTTAGTACATCTTTCTCTAAATAACATTCAGAACAGTAAGTCATTGATTTTTGTAGGAGCCAACGTTGGACCATTGGTTCATATCTCTTATTGGAATAAGGGAGTATTAACACTTTCTAATAAACTGCAATAACTTGTTTTCAAGATCTCCTTCCTCTTTATACCACAATTATAGACTTTGTTCAAGATTGCACTGTTGCAGTCCTAGGTCTTTGGTGTATTTTTCAGGTATATTTTTAAAAGACTGGGAAAAGTTTAAATTTTCATTCTATCCCCTGCTTACCTAAACCAACCCCCTCCCCCACCCCAAAATCACACATTGCGGGGGTGGGGAAAGAGAACTTCTAAATGCTTAGAAAACATTCCAAAACATCTCTCTGCAACTTCACATTCTGAAGCAGCTTAAATGCTTATTTTTAATGTTTAGGTATTGCAACTTTTGTAGCAGGGAGGTAAGGCAAGATTATTTTTACCTTTTATAGGAACACAATTTTCCAGGAAAAAAAAAAAAAAAAGAAGTCAGTCTTGTTCAAAGATGTGAAAATAAATATACAGGTACTTACGCCGTGGCCTTCGACATGCTTTATACAAACAGCAACATGAACAGGTGAGGCACAGAATAATAGTAATTACAATCACCGCACAGACAGTAACTCCAATCGCAACAAGGGTTCCAAAACTGCAAGAAAGATACCACCACAAGTAGTAAGAGTCTTTCACACAATTTTATTACTCTTTAACCTAACCTTCTGTAGCAAACACATTGCTCCTCCTCCAATCTGTTACTCTCACTACTTCATGCATTTGAATAAGAAGCAACTGTCAAATGCAGTGCTACATGAGGTCAGGTCTGCTAAATCAGTGGAAGCTGACCAACCCCTACCAAGGAGCACGCTCCCCTGTACATGAATAGGGCCCAACATGAGTCTTTGGTCCCCCTCATTTTAGTGTGACTGCAATTGTTGTTATTTTAGTGCAACTGTGTGTACCTTTATGTATTTCAAAAGGTTACAGTGATAAGGTTTCAAAATCACTAGTCTGATGACTTAATTTTCCAAGCATTACTTGACTGCTCTGAACACACAGGTAGGCATGCCTGAAATGAAGCACCCCAGACTTCGGGGTGACAGCAAGTTCTTCGCACATTTGTAAGACCTCCCAGGCCCAATCTCAAGGCAATGTCGGTACTGAGCAGACCTCTCCACGTTGCAGATTCTTGGCAGGTTCTGTGGCATTTGTAAACAGTTGGTTTAGAAGCCATGTTTCACATGGTTTGGAAGATCTGAAATTCTGCCAACTTTACTGCAAGAGCAAGTACGTTATGCTACATTGTGGGAAACAGAAACACTGCCTCAACAACCAAAACATAGTACGGAAAGGCCAAAGATTACACCAGCTTTAACCCCTGTGATGAGTACCAAATGATGGAGGCAGACGTAAAGCTTCCAGAGATGACTGTTTATAAGTTCCGTTTACCACACAGGGAAGAAAAAATAACACTGTAAAGCATTAAATGCCCAGTGACAATTCCCTTTTAACTGTTAATTCACATGATCTGTTTCCTACTGTCTGAAATCAATAAAGCCCTTCTTCCATAAAAGCCAAAGTCTCCAGCATTTTTATTTCTTAAAAAAATGCACCATGCATCAGTTTTGGGAACAATTGCAGGAAGTCAGTTTTACTGAACAACAAGCTCTAAAATAACGAGTAGAGAGCTGGTTTTATATCCATCCTGTTTTTGCTGCTTCGTAGAGATTTTGACTACAGAACTCGCCAGGTTTTTTTTCCTGCTCAGCTTCCTGTTAACAGCTTTAAACAAAATGACACATCTGCAGAACCTCCAGCAATTTTCGCTTGGCTACCAAACAGCCATCAAATGTGAAAATTGTTTTTGAGTATCAACAACACTGGAAAGTTAAATCACTGACAAAAAAAAAAAATGCAAAGCGCTCTATCCTTAGCCCAAATTTGGAAGACCTCACCTCAGTCTTCTAGAGCAACTTAACCTTCAGTAAGCTATACACTGAATATAAGCGTTGACAAATAAAACAGGTTCAATTTAAAATGCATTTTTTTGCCTTAAAAGAGCTTACAACAATTTTATTCTGTTTCTGCAACAGCTAGAAGAAAAAACTTGGGTCAAATCTCTTTCAAGAATCTGAGCAACAATTTTACCTAAGTGTAATTGTATCTAACTTGTGCACTGATTTTGTGAGGTTCTAAATGTAACACTATGGATTTACTCCTCAAGTAAGTACTAATCTAACACTGTGGATTGCCTATAGTCACTGCACCTAAGCATTTACATGTAAAACAGGAAGCAGGAACTGCTGCAGCCTCCTGAAGTCACAGAAGTCACATCAGAAACACTGCCAGGAAAGCAAACAGATGATTGCAACACAGCTGCAAAAAGTAAAGATGCACACATGCTTCCTCACGTTTATTTGCACCTTTACAGAATGTTTTTCATATGCTGACTTGCATATGCAAATGCATTCCTAACCATGCTGCCTTTAAGTGTTCCCCCCATCCTCACGAGCATTAGTTTCACTTCAGCACAGTAAGTTCACAGCCAGCTCATCTCCATCCAAAAATCCCATTTCTTTCAACTCTGGTATAAAAAGGAAGATACAAATGCAATTTCAGGGCAGGGGGAAGGCTATAAACATGCACAATGATACCACATCCTGAAACACAGGCTGCCTCCTGTCCATGAGGCCAACAGCAAACATACGTTAAGTTAGTTTGAAAACACAAGCTGAATACTTGTGTATGCAGAAATGGATTAGATTTAAGAGTGACCTGTGGAATTTAGATTAATTATATAGGGTCCTTACTAGATACTCATTATATAAATTCATACATACACTGGAATGGATTCATACATTAGACATAACCATCTTGATTGCAATGTTCACAAGAAGCAGCATGAATGCCTGTGACAAACTACGGACACCTCTAGAAACTGCAGGACGACAAATGTTAACTACAATTACTGCTACTTGTGGAGTGCTAACAGCATTTTCCTTGCTCTTGTTCCCACTTCTGTATCAACCCTGAGAAAGCTCTCTCACTAGGGAGGTTAACATTTCCATTACACACAATTACTACCAAGCAACATTAGCAGAGACAACAAAAGAAGAGAGTCGTCTCGGTTCTTCCTCCGGCTTTTTCCCCAGTAAAGAAGAAGGGGGGGGGGAACCACCACACATAACCAAAAACACACCACACCAAACTTTTTTGCTAGTGAACTATGCTAAGGAAAGAAATTCTTGTGTCAAGGAAAGAGGTTAGGCCTGACAAAGACAACTAAAATTCTTCACCTCAACAGACAATGAATCTCTTTGAACATTAGCAAAGGTTGGGCAAAATCAAAGAAACCTAAGAAATGGAGAAAACAGACAAAGTGGAGAAACATCTACTCATCATAAACAAACTAGTACAGCAGGAAACTGGCAGAGAGCCCTTATCTTTCAAGACCAAATTCAGTTCTGATATGACAAGAGAGAAAACAGCACAAGCCCATCTGCAGCCAAGCTGGCCACCAGCAGATAAACATTGGTCAGTTTGAAGCATGGGCTCCATTTCCTTATTTTTAATAAAGTTTTCTGCTCACTGAAGCACATATCTCATTGTGTACTTACTACCTCTAATAAGGAAAGCGACAAAAGCAAAGCTCAGAGAAAAAAAACCCACCATATCTTTATTTTCACCAAGTTCTTGGAGACACCCCGTGCATTTTCATCACTTGTCTGCATCTTTGCTAAAATGACACGACCATGGCATGATGACATTTTGCATACATCTTTTAAAGAGCTAAATGGAGACACATATTTAAAGTACAGGTGTGTCAGGTGTATACACTTCAGAGTGTGGTTCTGTGTTTGTGTGTGTAAACACTGTGATTCAGTTCTACCCACTGAAATACTGTGTGATTACTACAGACCAAAATTATAAGCCTTCAGAAACAGCCCAGTGAGTGAAATAACAGACAGGAGTTAGTTCTTCTCAGAGTTTTCTAAGGAGTGTACACAACTGGGTTACTGTAGGCATTTTTATCACCTACTTCACAGCAGAAGCATAATTTTCCTGCCAGTGCTTGGGGTCATGCAGACTAATGTCTTGAAACAGCAGAATGTAGCGTGACACTTACAGAAAACAAAACAGTATGTGCTGTGAACTTGCAACTCACAGCATCAACGCCCTCTTTCAACACTGGAGCTCTTCAAAAATAATTTTTTTCTAACAATTTCTATTGATAATCAAAATTAGCAATACTCTTTTAGAATATCTGAACGGTCAGGCACTAGCTTACTGTAATAATGTCCATCCTTTTACTGCCCAAGGAGTACTGCCCCAAGCACTTCTTCCTGAACATTCAGTACTATGCCACAAGTAAAACTCCTGAAAAAAATCCCACTAGTAAAACTCCTGAAAAAAGTGCAGGAAGGCTACCACTAATAGAAGGTGTTACTCAAGTGAGGCCAGAATGGTGTTCAGCATACTTTGTGAACCATCTAAGCTTCAGGAGACAAGATATTCCAAATACTGTATAAAGACTCTCTTGCAGTTTGCTAACTCCAGAAAGCCTATACTCCTTTCTTAAACGAAACTATTGCTTCATTTAATTGCTTTCACTTGATGAATCTAAAAGGACTCTGAAAATATTTGGAAAAAATATATTCACATTAGATGATAATTTAATTACCAACTGTTAGCATTATACATAAATGAAAAAGAATAGGCATGAGGGATTGTAGCTTAAAGATCCTTTCCCTGAATGGTTAACCAAGCAAACAAAAAAAAACGCAACAAAAAACCCACAAAAAACCAAACCACAAAATACACTTTACCCCCTGTATTCTGCAAACAAACGTCAGAGTGCAGAAATCGGGGTGGCCACAGCACCAGATCAGAATGCTCTGCTGGCGTCACAGTTTGAACATGGGTTTCCAGACTCCCACATTATATATACCATAGTCTCTAAATAAAGCACACACTGTTATAAACAGCTTGAGCTCATTCACTGCCATTTCCTGCTTCTTTCTCTTCACATAAAAGCTAACTTTTGCCAATAATTGAATAGAAAACAAAACTGAGAACAACACCAAACCTAATAGCTGTTTTACTGAAGTAACAATAAACTGCAACTTCTCATAAAATCCATGGGAAAGTAAATACGAAGACACAACTCCCTGCCCTTTCCTACCATCACCTCTCTCCTTCCCTGCCCTACTCCACTTCTACCCCTATTCTCTCACCTTTGGAAAGCACTAAATTATATGTGTAATGAGCATACCTCGCAGACTCACCTTACCTTTCAAGTTGTCTAATTATTCAAAATATGTATCATTTCACATAAAGGGAATTATGTGATTAGCGCCTGTTTCACTCCTTTTGCTACCAAATAAGACACAATGGATATATTAAAATCTGAGAATCAAACCCAGGATCTAAATAGTACTATTTGTAGAAGTTAATTCTCAAGGCAGTTGTTCATATTGGAGATCTCAATCTTAAACACTGTCAAGTGGAAAAAAAAAGTAAAATGCTTTGAGTGTATTTAAGGCCTTTTAAGATATCCAGGTTTCAATTCCAGCAACATATTTTTAAACCTCCTTAACAGTTTGAGTCACTTAAGTTGGCGACATTTTGTAAGCCCTGCTGTAAAGAAAGTTTTTGCATATCTATGCATTCATAACAATGGGACACACTGCAACTTTTGCCTTTAAAAAAGAAAAAACACCCAAATGAACAACAACGAGACCACCTAGTTCTGAAAAATTAGTTTAAGCAGCCTGTTTATTTCGCAAGTTTTAATCTGTTCCAAGATTTGTTGCATGCTACAAGAAACATGTTGGCAGGGTCCTTTTCAAAGGCATGGCTCATTTTAAAAACAAACATTTACAAATACTGAGTTACAGCTGTAGCACAGGGTGGTCTGGAAAGACTTCAGAAGGTAATTTAAGCCATTCCTAAAAGTCAGTGGGGGGGGGGGGGGGCAGGGG
>WAAD01012740.1:2469-17120 GCA_013389945.1 Fregata magnificens
ACAAACCATAATGTAATTGCAGAAATCCAGGGATGTGCAAAAGAGTGACGTAGCACTGGGGCAGCCTGCCAAAGAAAATGATTGAATAGTGATGGTGGTGCAGACTGCAGGGATGGTTCATAAAGATTTGGGAGCCACTGCTTTAGTGCATGTGTGCACATGTAGATGCATATTCTCCTCCACTGGTTTCTGAGCAGACCTCTCAGTCATTAAAAGTGATCATTAAAGTGTGACCTGTACTCTTCAAAGCAAGAGAGTAACTTCAGACATCTTAGTTCTGTTCAAAAATTCAAAATCCTAACAAAAACCAGGCAAAATTGTGACCTTCTTTCCAGAAGTACTCTAGTTCTTAGCTAGTAACAGACCACTTCTTAGTGACTGCCTGTAACCAAAGGAAATACCTGCCAGGCCTGTCAATCAGTTTGCGTCCAAAAAGTTGTGTTTAATTTCTAAATTTGTAGCGCCATTCTTCAGTGCTGGCAGAACTTCACTTCTCATTAACTAGGCTGATGCAAACATAGCCAAGACTGTCTTCCCACCCCAGAACTATAGCAAGTTTCCAGTTTACTTCTATAGACAGACAACAGCATCAACAGAGGAACAGAGAAAATTAAAATTATAAGTGTATAAAATTATAAAATTAATATTTTTTTAAATGACAGCAGCTAAACTAAGTGAAATACAGGAAACGCTTCAATAATTCAAGACAGAATGCCTACAGAGATACTCTAGGAAATGTATAAGAGTACTGTTTATTAAGCTGCTTTAATAAAAAAAGCATTTAAAAATCTAACACAATAAAACTGTGATTAGTCAAGCATTTCTGAATTAAAAGGCTATTACGAAGGAGATGGAGACAGAGACAGATGGAATAAAACCATTCTCCAACATTTGCTAAAGGCAAAGGATACACAAATCCTACTTAGTCCATACTCTCTAGAGTTGTCCTGTCCTTGCTTGGTAAACTAAAAACTCTCCCTCAGTTTCAGTATACTTTCACAGCTGTTTTATGCCTAAGACAGAAGAAACATCAATAGGATTTAATGAAAACTTCCATTTAAACAATCATTTTACCTTGCTTCAAGTTAATTTCTTAAAGTTAATGGATGTGGGAAGGCAATACATAGAAAAAACCCTGCAGCTTTTTAATACATCCCTTTTTGCCCTTCATTCACAGTTAAATCAACCTTGTCACCTGCATATCTTGTGCATGAAGAGGCTACTTCCAAAAAAGAGCAGAATGTTTTGTTAAAAGTTTTGCCTGATTTTTTCCTGACCATTTAATTGCTACTGACATGTTAAACAGGCTAACTTACTGGATTTAAACTAAAGTCTTCACAGGTTTCTCCAGTCATACTTCCAACTCATGGAAGAAACACATTAAAACCTGCTCCAGTTTGCTTCATTAATACGAAAGCATAAGTGGGTCCTGTGACAATGGTTCCATATGTGTTGAAGAGAATTTTAGAGATAATGAAATAAAACATGCTTCATAGAAACATGCAGACTGACAGAAGATTACTGGGCCAGTCACAGGGGTTTAGTGGCAGTTAATGAAAAAAAAAAAAAAGCCTCAATGTTGCAGCAGAATCTTACTGTAATTAAGCTGCACGTTAGGAAAGCCAGTCCCAGCAAAACAGTAGGATGTCCTGAGAGATGGATTTAACTTAACTGGATGTTGATGAATGAATGTATTTGAAAGCAGAACATTTCTGAAATGTTGTAGAAACATGCTGGACATTACTATTCGTGTGTGAACGTATTATGAGATTTGCTACTGTGTCTGCTCCGCATCTTAACTTGCTCCCATTTGCTGGTCTTGCTCCCCTGTTATGTGTTATTTTTAGGAAAGCAAAGTATCTGGGAAAATGATTAGTTCTGAAATCCCTGTAATTATAGCCTGCAGATACTAGCATAGTAAAAGTCATCAAATAGACTATTGGTATAACCAGTTACAGTAACCTTGTCAAAAACAAGGATAAGCCACTTTTTAAATATATTTTTTCTAAGAAAATTAGTTTTCATACTTTCAGTGATCAGAAGATTCCACAAGCTTAGTTTTCAAGCAAAACCAGAAACAGAATTAGTTCAACTTAAATATAAAGAATGAATTTTACATAGAAAATCTAATCAAGAGGGAAAAAAGGCACTTTCTAGTTTCCCTAGGAAACTCACTATTACACTTGGTCCAAATCTCCCAGCTTCTGTTCTTAACTTACCAGTCCTGCTGAAAACCTTTTTCTACTTCTGGCAATATATTCCATTAGCAAATCTCAGTCTGAAGGCAGACTGGAAAGTTCGACAAGGGTCTAGTGGTGTTTATCTTCTGATGTTGTAGAAATGCACCTTCAGATAAGATTTGGGATTGCAAGCACACACCCTGCCAGCTGTTACATAAACAGAAGAACAAAAAAAAGTATTATTAGAAATAACTAGTAAGAGAGCCAGGGGGATTTCACGGACATATTAAGCTGATTTTAGGCTGAAGAGATTTGGTTCAAAGGAAAATTCTAATATTTCAAAAATGAAGTAGGAAGTACTCAGTGGAGTATTTTAACATGCCAACAATTACTTTGCCCTGAATAATACACTGATAGGTGATGCGAATGTGATGCCTCTAGTTGCACTGCAGTATGAGTCAGTAGCTGAGATAAAGGAACAGAACAGAACCCCAGCAATACTGCTAAAAGCTGTAACATACTTAAAGTATGCCTACTCCAGTGATGCAGTGAGAATGATACTTTCCTCCTCAGCTGAATATTCAGTGTACTGAATCTTCAACTGTATATTCAGTGCCTAGTCTATTTTGTCTCTGAAAAGCCAAAGGAGCTACACAGTAAAAATGCTATAAAATCTATATTCCATGCCTTTGTCTACCATTTTCAGACATGTTTATGGAATTTCACATCAGCTCTTATATGGGAAAACCTTTAGAAGACAGTGGATTTGTACAGACATATGTAAATAAAGCGTAGGCATAATTATAAAACAGTGAGATAGGCAAGAGGCTTAAATTGCATTGCACAGCAGGTAAAAATGCACACTATGGAAAGAAGTCCCATTGAAAATGCAAGTGTCAGACTGTCTTAAAGCCTCATCCATTTAATTATAAGCTGTGGATATTGCATGCATCTCATGCAAACACAATCTCAGGATGGATGAGAAGGGGAAACTGGCTTGCCACTAATCTTCATAGCAGGTCAAAAGATGACAGGACCTTTCTTTGCCCCATGACTTCAATTCCTGCGTGAGGGTATGCATATAACACAAGGTTTCACACAGACAGGGGTTTATACTTCCTAACTGCTGTGCAGCACAAAAAATTATTGATGGTTTCCCACACCTTGTGCATACAGTCAGGGGAGGGCTGAGAGAAGCTGGAACAGGGTACAGGATAAACAAATGCCCTCACTGAACTAGCAAAAGCAAAGACAGCTCCGTGATGCCAAATGGCCCATGTACAGAACATTTTTTCAGTAACTGTATTTGAAGGCATGATAATACTTGTTCATCAGATCGTCCTATATTTACGACAGAAGGTTATGAGATTGCATACCAAGTTATGGCTATTCCAAATACCTAAGGATATTTCAAGATGGAGGTGCCTGAGTCAATAAGACTCGTAACTGCATCCTTAAAGTGAAAACTTCTTTAAAGTTTTTGCTCAATCAGTCATTCCTCTCACTATGTTCCACAACAGGTCCAAAATAAATAAATAAATGGTCTTCTTATTTCTGTTGGATGTATCTTATGCTAGAAGAAAAGTCACTGAAAGAAATAAGGCATCGAGACCTCAATTAACGATACACCTTGTAAATTAACATTCACTTTTGTTATGTAATCTTTGCGAAAAAAGTTCATGGAAATAGTTTTCAAATAAATGGAGGTTTTTACTATCCTGGAATACTTCGCAGTTACTTTTCATATTTTCATTTGATCTTTCAGAAAGCATTGTTTTAATTATTTTAAGTTCCTGTATTCTTCCATGCCAAGTTAACTCTAGCCTTTCAGAGTTTTTTATTCTGATTTTTCTTTTCACAATCTTGTCCCAGTGCAAGTAAGTAAAGCTTTGAAACATTAACAACTAACTTTGTAATAGCTATCCTGTTTATTTGTATCCCATCTCCATTTTCAATATTTTATGGCTGTAGAAATGATCCTCCCCAATAAAAAAAAAAGCTCATAATTTTACTTGCAAGTATAATGAAAGCAACCCATGCTTAAGGCTTAAATGCAGCTATATCCTACAGGTATTTCACCTGACTCACTTAGCTGAGGATGGTTTAAGTTAATTTCTTTTAAGCTTTAGTAATATAAATTAAAAGTTTTGTAATCACAACAGAGTGAACCCACACACTGTCTACAGTCATGTCCTTCTTTCCCTGCCATCAAGACAAGTGAGACAAAATCTCTAAAAATTTTAATTTTTTTTCAACTCTGCTACTATAAGAGGAAACTGTAGAGAATGCAGAACTGAATTAAGCAAATCAGGTAACAACTTCATTTTAGACACAAGAAACTGGCTGACATTGAGTTCTTATGTTCTTACAGTCAGCTTTTTTTATATTTGAGCTTTGATTCAAAATGAGCTTCAATACTGATGCTTATCTAAGAGCATCCTTCAGTTCAGGATAGCCAGAAAGGGGGGAGAAAAGGAGAGTAGAGGAGAGGAGAGGGGAGGAGAGGGGAGAGGAGGGGATGGGAGGCGAGGCAAGGATTGCCACCCACAGAAGATCTCCAGTCCCTAATATAACACATCTGACTTCTTGTACAACCTGCCACCTTTCTAATAAACCTGGGATAATCGTCATGCTATCTATCAAAGCATAAAACATTTGTGACCTCAGCAGTCAGCCTTCCCACCCCCCACCAATTTACGCCCAAAAGGGATTAATTCTATTTCTTCTCAACTTCTTAGAACTCCCCTTAGAGAAATTCTAGTCTGATTACATTATTATTTCACTTCCTTTTTATGGCCCTCCTGTTAGAACTCTAATGTGACTGCTTCATTAAACAAACTGATTTTAACATAGGTGGTCTAAAGCAGGTATAAAATATTTATCCAGGACTTAAGTGATGAAGGAAGTCTTTGTTCCAGTGAAGATTTGTAGAATTAAAACTACACTTAAAACAGTTTGGAAAGTTTTTTCAATAAGACATTTGCTTACTCCATCATCGGACATTACTGCCACGGGAGAAAAACCCAGGGGAGTTACTGACACTCAGATTGTTCAACATGAACCACCAAATGCCGTCTTTAAAGTAAAAACATCCTGGATTGATTCCATTGGGGTTTTTCCTCCATTTTAAGTAAAGAAAAACTATGTAAGTTTATCTTAGGAAACCAGAAACAGCCGCTTATTGCCATGCATGTGTTTAGTCTCACTAAATGGATTTTATATGAATTTGTTATCTCTCTTTATCATCAAGGTTTCATGACTGCACATGTTATCCTTCTGTGAACTGTCTCATGATCTTATGCTATCTGAATCTTTTGTAACACACTGATTTTCATACTCCTGGGTGGAGGTTTTTTGTTTTGTTTTGTTTTAAAACCAAGTGAACATTTTCAGCATTTCAATTAATTGTGTAAATTAATCACTCATATTTTGGTCATTTGGTTGAAATAAAAATTTAATTTAATGATAATTTTACTAAGGGTAATTATTTTGATCCAATTAGGCTTTAATAGAGAATGACTTAGTATTAATCAGTATTTTGAAATACTGAATTTCTGTCTTCACCAAGTGGGCTAAACAAAGAAATTCTATTTTAAAGTCACATCCAAGCACGGACAGAGAAGGAGTGGGTGATGCAAACATACTTTATTCATATCCTACAACTTTTGTCTTGTAAGTAGAGTCATTTAAATAAAATAGCACATCTCAAGAAATACTTTCCCCTTGAAGCAGATCTATGAGCTCAAGTAGTTGAAAGGGACTCAAGTAAGCTTTTAAATTTTGGTTTAGGTTTTTTTCATAACGCTGATCATCACAGAACAAAACATACTGGTTCACATTAGCCCAAAAGGAAATTTACTTTTGGGCTAAAGTCATTTATTACAAATGGAACAGATTTAGTTGCTCTTAAGGATAGTTATTAAATATTTTTTTTCTATGTCAGCCTTCATGTCAATTTGTAGGTATTGATTGATACCTACAGATTGATATTGGCTCTTGCTGGTGTCATAATACAAGGCAATGAACCAGTTAAGATTTGTATCCCTACATAAAAATAAAAACTAAAAATGGAATTTATATGAAAGCATAGTGTTTTCAAGGCTGAAGTCCAGCAAAGCACTTAAATACACATACATATTCTCAATTAACTCAGTGAAACTCCCCCTGTGCCTTAAGCGCTTTGCTGGATCAAGGCCATCTAGAAGATAATTTCTGCCCCTAGGATTGTTCAGAAAAGTCTGTATAGCTCTCAAGTCTCTGCTCTGTAAATATTTAATTTCCATTAAATCCTATTCGGTATCTACCAGTTTCATTCCCAATCTATTTCGTAACAGTTTTCCTCTCAAGAAATGTTTAACATGTAAAGTTTATTTATAAATAAGTGAACGAAGGAGGAAATACTATAAAACTCATAATCGGCTGGTGTAACTCAGCAAAGGTGCGTGGAGCCATGAGTCAGCCTCCGTCCCAGGGAGCTGCAAAAACCAACGACTGGCAGAGAGGCAAAGGAGAAGCTGCACATGGGAAAGGTGTACATTAAAAAATGGCTTGGGGAAGACTGGGACCAACTTTAGAATATGAAATCATTGACAAATCAACACAGTCCTATCCCTTATTTCTTTAGACACAGTGAGAGAAGAAAAGCATGACTTCAGAGGAAGGAATTAGAAATATCATCCGTTTCTCCGTTATCTACAAAGGCAGTGGATGTTCTCATCACAGATAGCTGGGCAATGTACAGCTCAGAGCACTTTGTGGAGAATCGTTAATAGCCGGGGAGGGGGGGCGAAATGGCAAGTCGGAGAGGAAAAGGCAGACACTAAACTCTGATTATTCAATACGTCGCAGAAAAGCCGGGAAACATCTCCGTGTTTTCTGAAGTCGGATGACTTCGCTGTTATTACTCCGATCACTGAATAAACCGGGGTGGCTGGAGGCTGATCAAAAGAGGGGCTGGCCGAGCCCGCCACCTCCGGGCCTGCCCGCGGCGCTGCGCCCCGGCTGCTGCGGTGGGCCGGANTTGAAAGTGCTGTTCTGCCAGCGAAGGGCCTCTGATGGGTAGATTGCTACCTTAGAGGTAACAGAAAATGTGGGGAGGTTCCCAGGTGATAAGCGAGATAAGTACGTAAAATAACATTTAGGACTTGCTTCAAACTCCTTTTTCAAATAATGTCGGGGAGCCCAACAGTAACCTGTAACAAGGACAGCTGTTTCTACGGTACCTTGTGCGGGCAGGCTCACACAAGCGGTTTCAGCAGTTAGCTGGAATTATTTTGAGACAAGTTATAAAGTATTTGGGATCCTTTAAAGGTGACAAAGTCAAAACTAAATACAGGACGTGAAAAACTGAGGTCTCTTGTTGAGCTTGTAAAACATAATCACAAAAGCTTCAGAATATTTACACCACATGCTGCATTTAAAAGTAATTCCATACTTGTGGAAAACACAAACTGTGTGAATGATCTCTCTAGGAGTGAAAGCCCTCAAAAATACTTTATTTCTGAGGGGGAAAGGGAAGATACTTGAGAACTGTGATAAAGGTCCTCATCTGTCCTTCCCTCACTGTACTACAGAACGAATTCGTGAAATACGGAGGGTTTGCTGTAGGGAAACAACAAATTTCATTGCCTTTCCTTTCTAAAATTCTCTTAAACCTGAGGACTATGAATTTATGTCAAGCTACTAGAAACAATGTTTTTCAGTTAGTCTGTCTTTCTCAGTCTTCAGTAAAGCAATGAATTTCTTAGTGAAAAGCAAAGAAAGATCTTCAGTTGCACAACACAGAAAAACAGCTTAACTAGGGAATCAGTGCAGTGCAGTCAGAGTATAGTGAAAGAATGGTAAAAGAAAAATTTAGAAAAAACATTAAAGTTCCAAGGGCAACATTAATAATAAATTCATACTTTTGTAATTGCATAACAAGCCTACCCAAATCACTCAGTGCTTCAAGTATTAATTAAGCAATACAGCATCCCTGGGAGGAGAAACTGATACCCATTTGACTGAGGCAGCAAGAGGTTGAAGCATGATTATGCTCTGGAGTTTTATTTTGCTGTCTTTCTGGTAGTCTGGGAAATTGTACTTTAATAACCTCTAATGGCTTTGCATGGACTTGTTCAAAACTGATAGAGATGCTAATTTTAAAACACAGTGTACTACAAATTCAGTAGATTATTGATGCAGTAACGCAGCTGAATTTAACTGTTTGCTTCCATCATAATGAGTCAAATTCAGTTTCTTATTATTTTTCCCAAGATTTGCATTGTCATAATGCAGTGAGATTCTGCATTTCTTATCAAATAAAAGGATACAGTGAAAGTTGTTTGGTAGGAACAGACCCACGTGTGTGTGTCACATGACATATAAAAAGCACAAATTGAAACAAAACATCCATAGAGGGAAGTTATAAATCACAAAACTATTAGATTCAATGCGAGAGAGCAGACTAAGAGTTAATCTCTTTCTATTCTATATTCAGCTCACCTTCCATCATCCATCACCCTACTCCCATCCTCTGCTCTCAGACCTTGCTAGTAGTGTCCCAGACATCGGTTTCTTTGCAGGGCTAAGCACTTTGCCCTCGTTCCCTCCTCCCGTGAACATTAGTCAGCGTAGTGCAGCGCAGCGCAGTGCAACACAGCAACTGGCAGAGTCATGGCTATTTTGGTTAGGATCTCATCCTCTCTACAACTTTTCCTGCAAATCCTATTTCTTGACACCAACTTCAATGTTATTTTAATCCTGTCCAAGCATAATAAACACAAAACACTCTTCCTCAGGTCTGCATACACAGCTCACCACTCAGTTGTTACTGCGATAGACCTCCTCCTGTTCCTTGTATTTAGGATCTTCCCCATTTGTCATTTATTCTTCAACTTCTCTGTCCCAATCCCCCAGATACTGTGAAATGTGAACAACCCTCGTCCCATACTGAATCCTTGTCCCATACTGATGGTTACCTCTGCCTCCAGTTGCTCTATGCAGTTTCTTGTTTCAGATCCTTTCTCTTTCTTTGGCTATTTGCCAGACTAGTCTTTGTTAAGCATATCCTCTAATTTTGTTTAGGTTTTTTTGTCATCCTCTCTCCAATTCTTAATATTGCTTAGTTTCTTCACTACTAATTTCCAGAACAATTAGCGTCTACTTATTTGACAACCTTCTCTCCATGTCAAAATACATAGCTTCTTTACTCTACCCTTTCAACATTAGCATACAGCTGTATTTGCAACATCAAATTTCTCAGTCTATGATACAGGTAAACAACCCACACCTGAAAGTATGCATTCTGAAGCAAAGGAACCAACACATTGCCAAACTTCGCATCCATACTCCTAATCCCCAGAGAAAATAAAGACTACATTAAAATTCATCACGAGCTTGTTGACTTTCCATTCAGCCTACCATTGCCTTCTGTGACCGTACTAGTCCCCTTTCCTTTTTAAACCTGGCATCCATATCCCCCACCACATGTTGCCTCATAAAGCACTCCACTCATCTACCTTCTTTAAGGAGATGGCACTTGACAAAGCTGCTCTATACTGTTAACCCTAATCTTCAGTGTTATACAACATGTGTTACACAAATTTTTCCAAATGTTACTAGGTAGAAGCTCTGCTACATATATGGCTTTTATACCAGTAAACTATTTACTGTCCCCCACTTTCGCTAACAATGCTACAAGCAAGTGGGGTTATTAAACAGAGGGGTATAGGGCTTTTGACCCTAAATCTATCTTGCAGTTGAACAAAATAGGTCCAAACCTGAAAACTAGCACTTTCTTCATTTTCTTTCCATTTTCAACCATCCCCTTAAGCTTATTCCCACAACACCTGGAAAACAGAATTTTGTAACTTTTTTCATGACGTACATGAACAGAAAATTAAAGGATCTGAAAATTAACTGCACTGGAGTAAATCTGAAAAATTTTCATCCCCCACAGTTGATAGAGTCCCCTTCACCATTCATTGTCCCTAAAAAGCCTGTGGTTCAAAATTTGACCACAAAACTCTAACTTTTTTTTTTCAGTGGTATCTTTAAACCGCATTCCTTTATCATATGCATTATACTTTGCTATGTAAGAAAGTGTAATTATGTTTGTGTCTCCCAATATGCTATTTCCAACTAAGATTTGCTATGTCATAACTGTGTTCTGTGTGTGGATAATCATATTAAGCTTCACCAGAACTCTTGGCTTATTAAAAGCCCCTGCCTGGAGATGATCCCAGCTCTGACCTGGAGAGGAGGGTTGGTGCTAGGCTCACACTCAGCTCCTGAAAGCAGGCTCAGGCCCTCATCACTGCAGAGTGGGACAGGAGGAGCAAGACACCACTGACTATGGTAGTGCCGTACAATGCCTGGTGCTACGGGGGGCTCCGTGGTGACCTGGCAGTGTTAAAGCCTCCTGCACATGCAGCCAGGGATGGGAATGGGATCGTTTCCCTCATCTTCTGTGTTCCATACGTGAACCGTGCCATCATTAATGCCCTGGAGAACGTCTTTTCCAAGTAGCTCCTGAAGCCTGGATACAGTGTCCCAACCAGCAAAGCACTGCTGACACCACCCTGCAGGCTCGGCAGGCAGGCGCAAAGCCTGCATGGTCACGCAGAGATACCTCAGTAAACACCACGTAAAGCCACCGCTTAAGCCCTCTTCACATTCATAGCAAGGGACTGAAGTGGGATGTACAAAGGCTCTGGGTTGCCAGGAGCTGGATTCACCTCAGCAGTGAATGCACCAGGCAGGAAGGGCGGCAGCACAGCCCCCCAACCCCAGTGTACAACACTGTACATAGATGAGGGGATAGAGATGATCACTAGCTTAAGCAGCTTACAGTTTAGTTGAAGCATCAGCAAACCCTGTGTTAAAACTTCACATTAAGTTTTTAAACGCTAGCACTTGTATGTTATAGATAAGTCTGAAAAAATTCTACTCAAACAGAAAGTTAAGTGCCTTGATCCTGTATTCTGATTTACACATGCAGATAAACATACCAAGACAAGATCCTGGTGAAGACAAGAGCATTTTGTTGGAAGTCGTGTGGGTCAGAGTACAGAGCTGGACCCATAGCTTCTCTCTACAAAAACAGGGTTTCAAAAACATTTTGAGCATTACTAAGATAACATAATGAGAATGAGAAGGCCGAAAGGTAGTTATTCACACTGAAACCTTCACTGTTTGGTTCTTAAAAATATTGGTGTTAGTATCCTAACTATGGGAAAGCAATTTCGTTCAGGGCAAGAATTATTTTTGTTGCTTAGTTACCCTACTTTTTATTCTAAAAGAAAACTCATTGCACTGTTACATAAGCAGCAGCGTTACATCCATCCCCAGAAAACCAGGATAAAAACCTGCCTTACTGATAGGAGGGGCTCATAGAATAGATTTACATAAAGAGCATAGAGTTTGTTTTGATTTTTTCATTTGCACAAGGCTTTGCTCCAGATGGTCTGAAAATGCTCTAGATGTAAATGCTACAGCAAAATATGCTAGCAATAGAAAAGCCGATGGAACCTCAGAAAATTCTTTGGTCTCTTCTGCAAACATAAGATAGATTAAAATGCGAAGAGTTAGATGTATTCTATGCCAAATGCTCCCTGTTCACCAGGAGCAACTTTCTTTCAGTGCCATTGTTGCCTGTTAAGGAAAATAATATAACAAAACAACAACAACAAAACCCAACAGTGAGTCAACGTCATTAATAAAACAAGTCTTGCTCGATTCGCCTTTTCTGGTAAGACAAGCCACTCATTGCAAATGTGTGGTGCTTAATTATCAGTTTAGAAGTTCTGTACACAAAATGACATATAAAACAAGTTCTATATCTTTATCATTAAATGCAGGGAATTAAATGCACATAAGCTTTGAAGGAAGAGAAGAACAAGGACCAATGAACAGATTTGGAAGCTTGGTATTCTTCCTGCCAGATATCAGTATAGTTCTAGATCAACATAAAGCCTGTTATGCAATGCTATTGTAGTATAATCTTATTCACTTCTTAGCTTACTTTTACCTTCAGCATCATCTCTAAAATTCCTGACTTTGAAGAAGAAACAAAGAGTTAAAACAATACCAAGAAATGTTGTTCTGGTATATCCATGTGCTGGTTTTGGCTGGGGTAGAGTTAATTTTCTTCATAGTAGCTAGTATGGGGCTATGTTTTGGATTTGTGCTGAAAACAGTGTTGATAATGCAGGGATGTTTTCATTATTGCTGAGCAGTGCTTACACAGAGTCAAGGCCTTTTCAGCTTCTCGCATCACCCCACCAGAGAGGAGGCTGGGGGTACACAAGAAGTTGGGAGGGGACACAGCTGGGACAGCTGACCCCAACTGACCAAAGGGATATCCTATAGCATAGGATGTCACGCTCAGCATGTAAAGCTGGGGGAAGAAGGAGGAAGGGGGGGACATTTGGAGTGATGGCATTTTGTCTTCCCAATTAACTGTTATGCATGATGGAGCCCTGCTTTCCTGGAGATGGCTGAACACCTGCCTGCCAATCGGAACTAGTGAATGAATTCCCTGTTTTGCTTTGCCTGCACATGGAGCTTTTGCTCTACCTATTAAACTGTCTTTATCTCAACCCAGGAGTTTTCTCGCTTTTACTCTTCTGATTCTCTCCCCCATCCCACTGGGGGGGAGTGAGCGAGCAGCTGTGTGGTGCTTAGTTGCCAGCTGGAGTTAAACCATGACAATCCAACACGGTCATGAAGGAGTACCAGAAATACATAAAGGAAACTATTTTCATTCAAGTAGAATTTTAAGTAAAATTAGATTTTAATAACATGAAGGGAAGGGAATTCTGCTTTACTATGTGACCACCAGAGATCCATTATAGTCCTAACTTTGGAGATACTGCATATTCGAAGTGGAATCTACATCCAGCCTGAATAGTAGCATAAAATTCAAGGGGGTATCAGATTTCAATAGATACAGCTTTCCTCCCAAGTCTGAGAAGTTAATTTCCTGTATAAGACACATTTTACTTTATTTAGCTACAAGTAAAGTAAAATAAAATAACATCACAGTGAAGTAAAATCCTGACTAATTTTAGGAGTGATAACAAGTGAAACCTGTAAAACACAAACACCACGTTTTTCTACTCTATTATATTCTTCTCTAAAATTGACTTAATGACTTCTTCAGATCATTAATGAAATCTTCAAAAATTAGCATCTTATCAATGAAATGCCATAGCAGTCTTAATATTAAGAGTCAGACTAGCACATCTAGTACAGTAGTTAGCTTAAAGTTCTATTACAATTTTTTAAATATGCTGATTAAAAATCAGTTTACAGTAGATGAGACAGAAAGCACCCTTTCTAAACTAGAGTGGGGTTCTTTTGTCTTGAAAGATTATGTGACAGCAGATAAAGTGAAAGTCCAGATACAGTGGGGTAAGGAAGGCTCAGAGCGGCAGAAATCACTGGAGAATTGCTAAGGAAACACTGTCAGTAAATCTTTATTACGATATTGTATTTTTCGTTATCTATGTAGGGCACTTCTAAAACAACATGGGTCAGATATGATGAAATATATGATGAAATAGTTTTGCCAGCTATTCTACAGAAAAGATCTTCTAACTCAGAAGATGTCAAATTATCACAAGTGAAACTTGATTTTGCTAGGACTCACCTCTCTACTTAGGCATTCAGTTTGCTAAACCGTGCACATCATTTGCCAGATTTCCTTTTTACTGCTTTACAACCTGCTCTGTATTTATTGAGGGAACTTTAATAGCATATTTTCCTCCACTACATCAAATATGGCATTATTAACGCAAATGGAATTTGTGTTCATAGAAAAGCAAAGTAAGACACTGGCATCTTAGTGCTAGCAGTGAAAGGATAACAAATCCAAAAGCAGTTTAGTTTTTTGTTTTTAACAGATGAGCTCTCTACCAGTGATTTCTAATTTTAGCCTATTCTTAAAAGGTTAGATGAACCTCAAAGACACACATATTTACCCAACTATAAATAAAAGCTGCAAGTACTACAAATTAATGCTGCTCAGTATTGGTATGATCAAAGGCTAACCACACAAGAATCACACTTCTGGTCGATCTATATTTTAAGAAGTGATTACTATTTAGTTTCTAGGAAGAAAAAACAGACGTTCTAGCTGGCTGATTCTGCAAGCCTTTCACGTATGGCTTCCCAGGATGAAAACCAAGCACAGCATAGTAAAGAAGGCTAGATAGTTAAGATATCTGAATATTTACTCTTCGTTCTTAATATGTGTGTCAGACGGGAAGCAAATATTCTCAAAAGGAACGGCGCACATACTGTTCTAGCATTCGCTTGAAGGCTAATAATGGTACTTTCATTTTCTCTAAGCCAGAGGCAATTTGACTTCAGTAAATGTTGCACTAAGCAAAAAGCTCACTTCTATTTTTCCTTGTAGGCATGTTCTGTGACCACTGCTCATTACCATTCAGTATATGTCTGTCAGTTTAGCATTGCACTTTAATAATC
>WAAD01012742.1:4389-24486 GCA_013389945.1 Fregata magnificens
AGCTAAATGTGTTTGAATGGCTATGTTTCTGTGAAGTGGGTTTCAGACAGCTAAACGGTGAGTAGTTGAAGTGCATTAGTAAAGTTTCTAAAAGGGTCAGAAGCTACTGTCCAGATTGTTTTTTAAGTAGCAGTACTCTAATGTGATTAAGTCAAAACTGTACAAAACATTATCTAATAGGGTGATAACTAAATTGATGGGTCATGGTTTGGATCTGTANTGATTCAAAAGTGGATCCTGGTTTTAGGAGACATAACAAGTTTTGGTGTACCAGTACCAATCTGTGTGCTTGGTATTGTTGACCATGATCTGCTTATTTGAAGCTCTGTTTCCCTCCACTGTTTCTGCCAAGCTGCCACTATACCTCCTGTCTGTCTGCTGCTGGATCTCTGCTTCCCCTTCCAAACAGCTAGATTGGTTTTATCACTGCTTTTTCTTAGTTCCCTTTATTGCATGTGGTACTGGCAAGGAGCCAACCCAGGCTGCAGTCAAATGATTCAAAATGGAAAATTGCTTCCAGGTATTTTTCAAGGTATTACCTTGAGCTTCTTATAATCACCTATATTACAGGCATCCTGCCATTTGGGAGAGAGTCACTCCTTTTTAGAGGGCCATTAAACTTTTGAAAGTTTGCAGGTGGTGAAGATTCTGCCACATTTCTAATTAAATTCTTCTTTGTAGGCAATTATCCTTCTTTTAACCTGCTTCTGGGTTGCATTATTTTTATTTTTAGTTCAGCATTAGGCTTTAGCATCTCTGAAAGTCAAGCAGTTATATCATTTTAAAACATTTTTATCTCAAAATTTTTGCAGTATTATTAAAATAAATGGGTGCATTGCAGTGCCTTTTGGCATAATGTGTAAGGTCAAACTTTAATTACCCTTCAGTTTAAGGTATGTTTGAGACATGTAATTCTAGATGTTTTATCCCTGTTAATTTAAATAACCAGAAGAACTGAGGACTCACCTATAGAAGAAAAGGGTTCATCAGTACTAAGATCTGCTCTGTCATTCAGAAGTGTCAGAAGCCAGGGAACCTACCTGATCAGCTGATGAAGTTCTTGGATGCCCTGCTGCGTCAGTGCTCCAGTCTTTACAATTTGTGGTAATCTAACAGAATGGCCTGGTTGACTTTATTCCTGACACAAGGAGTGAAGTGGTGTCCCAGCTAATCACTCTCCAGCATGACAGGTGGAGATAGGTGTGTCTTAAGTGGTGTCCAAAACAGCTGTCAACAGCCTGAATACATGGAATCTGTGTTTAAAAAGGCAAACAAACAAAAACTCAATGGATTTTGTTCTTGCATTTGTGATTCTTTCCAGTCGCCCGCCCTGCCCCAACCCACAAATATTGCTTGAGCTGTGTTTGGAAGAAATCCCCATGTCTGTAGTTTGCCCATTTGCTATCTAAATGCTTACTTGGGTTAATGATGTTCTGCTATTGAAATTTCTCCTCAAAACTACTTACTTCCTTTCTTTACTTACCTACAAAAAATATGACATCTGGCCTTATTAGCAATACATAATGGCTATCACGTTCTACATTTATAGAGGTATACTTTTCACTATGACTAAACAGATGAATCAAAGTATCAGAGGTCAACTCAAATGGTTTTGTGAGACAACTCCATAGTATGTTTTATTCTTTGTAGTAGAGATGTAGACAGAGAAATTACACAGCCCTCCTCTATCTAATCCTCAATCCTGTTTTTAAATGCAAGTCAGTTCTTTCCATACTTTTAAGTCATGGTAAAGCATTAAATTAAAAACCAGTCAATCCATCTGTGGTAAGCAGCTCAGTGGCTTTGCAGAGAGATACTTATTTATTAGGTAATTTTTTTTTATCTGACACCTGTGACATGATATGTGAAATTGAAAAAGATTTCGTTCTAAACTTCCAAATGCAATCTGTTGCCACTTCTTATTTTCATTTATAAATTACTTTATTTTTAAGATCTCTCGCCCTAAAGTTAACATTCATAACAAGTATGAAGAGTTTTGTATTTTTTATGTCCTCCTGGGGTGAAAAGATCAACTGCAATATTTTTTTTGACTGCTCTTGAGACAGGGAAAGAATTACATTTCACATATCAATGGTTATGGATTCAGCATGAAAACATGTAGTATTTTTGTTACGAATCAAGGTACTGTATAGTAATTTGTGTCGTATTTATTTTCTCATTGTTTATATGTTTGGGTTTTTATTTATAAATCACTGTCTGTAATTCAGTTCCAGAATTGGAAAACTTACAGATTTGTTTATCATGTTAATGTAAGATATGAGGCTGTTTGATTCTGGCCTTTTACAGACAGAAGTACCATAACTAAATTTAAAAAGGTTAATATTGACATAAATATAAAAGCAGTAAAGTGCCTTTCCCCCCCCATTTGGGTTACTTCCTTTTGGTAACAAGTTGCCTCTTCCTTTTCATCCTCACCTTTAACTGTGTTGTACCACGGAAGTGGGAAGACTGGAGTTACTGAAAGTGTATTCAAGGTCCTAGTTGTATTAGAAGCAATGTTTCCACAGTTCTGCAACCTTATTTCCTTATTTTATTACCTTTTTTGGTAATTGGGACACTTTAACTTGCTCGTGGAGTGGAAGTACAAAGACGGACTAGGCTTACAAATGTTTGAAAAACAACGTGAGTAAAAATGTGTTGCTTCACCTAAATATTGTCTAGGCTGTAAATGAAAGCCTCATTCATAACATTTTGGGGGGTTTTATTTAAGTCTCTACTTTGACAGCTCACAAACTTGATACATGATTTAGCTATTAATAAAAGCTTACCTAATTGGCTCACTAGACACGTATACTATTTAGAACACCTCTTTTTTGCATTTTTAAGTGACTATGGAATTCGAGATGGAGACAAAAAAAACCAAACAAAGGAGATTTGTGAATAAATGTAATTGAATCTTGCTAGATTTAAACAAAAATCTACTTTAACAGACAGGAACACTTAAATTTTGGTCTATTTAAAAAAAAAAATCAAATGAAAGAAAATCAGACCTGGATAGTCAAATAGGTCGTTTCAATGATGCAGAATAACAGAAAATAAAGGCCTGCTGCATTACTGTTTTTAACACTAGGGCATTTTTTTTTTTTGAAAAATGATTGAAGTCCTTCTATGAAGTTTGTAGCACCTAAAGTAAAAGCATTTTTAAAGAAAATTCAAAAAATCAAAAACATGAAGATTTAACTTACCATATTTTAAATTCAGTTTTGAACTTCTGCTAATCTGGGGTTCATGGTTGTGTGGTGGTAAGTAGGGATTCTGTCACAGGTCCTCTTCTACATGCTGCCTTCATCCCTTCCTCTTCAAGAATGTTTCATTTTCCTGGATGAATTTAATCCTTTTTGCAGACTTGTTGCCCCGAAAGTAACTCTCAGGCATGTCCATTATCATGTGCTTACTCTGCCATACTGGGACATTAATATGAAAGACTCTTAAAATACGCCTGACTGCCCCTCTGCCTTTGGCAGTAGTCATGTCAGCAGCTCAGGGCTGCGGTGGCAGCCCTAAGGGGTGGGTGCTGTATTATGATGATCTATGAAGAGTACTCTGTTACCTTTGAATAAATGACATGGCTCAGTCCTTTGCAATTTTTTATCACTAAGGCACTGTATATTTTGTGAGTTGTCATTCATACAATGTTCCAACAGATTCCTGAACAACAGTGTTCATCTAAAACTGCCAGTCTTAAGACTCTTCATTTATTCCTCCCCTCCACTGAGTTGTTCAAAATTAAAACTTGCACCTGAATATTCTTCTACACCTCTGATTGTTTTACTTTGTGGGCGTTCTCTCAAAACACAGAGCATGTTTCTGGATGTTTGGTTCCCGGCACCTGATTCTGTGCATTTTTTTATATATGCTTTTAAATGTGGTCTCTCCAGTGTGTTCTATCCTTTACTGCTGAATGGTGGGAGAAGTGTGTTCTGCTGAGTAGCAGTCTCTGTATCTTTGCTCTCCCATCTATAAAATGTAACTCTAACCTATGAAGTTGGCAAGCCCTTATTATGTGATTAAAGGTGTCAAATACTATAGTAATGGCAGCTGTATGGATATTTAAGAAGAACAGATAGCCAAGCCAGGTGATTTCCTAGTAACTCAATTGCCATTGAGCTTAGACAAATGATTTACTGCAGTTTAGTGAATTTCTGTTAATCGGATAAGCTGTGTTAATTGTGCAGATATGGCTTCATGACAAGTACAGGATAAAACACAGTATTTTAACCTTGAGTGAAAGTGGTAATTTGTTAGTGTTTCAACTCAGCTGCATGACTGAAAGGCAAATTTAAAGGCAAGTTTCTATTTCTTTATTTCTCTGGTTTGGGGAGTTATGGATCTTGTTGCTCCTAAAAATACCCCAGATTGATGACTGATAACGTGATAAAGCTGACTTTGCACTTGGAAATATTGTAAAATAATTTGTAAATTGTAAAACTTGTATTGTTATACAACTTGGACTGCACTAAAATCTAGCATAGAGTTTAGTGGTGGATATCACAGAGCATTTTAGCTATGTTCTTAGCCTTCACAGTGATGTTTTGTGCTCAAATTTTGATGCTACTGGGTAGGTATCTTTTCAACAGCAGAAATGCAGCTTATTAACTCTTGCTGAAGAGGAGGATGCACAGTTCTCTGATGGCTACAAGTGTATTGAATAAAGCTAGTTCTCAAAATTAACTTTTTTGACAGGGGGAGGATAGCAATGTCTGCTAGCAACTTACCATTTATCACTGATAAAATTCTATACAATCTGGTTACTGACTTTTTGAGTCTAGAAAAAGTACCAATTTGAAACACCTACAATACAGATAAGTAAAAAAGTATCAAAGGGTGGTTCTTTGTGGGGGTAAAAAAAAAGAAAACCAAAACCATTTTGACTTTGGGATGAAAAGTGCAGATCTTCTAATGTAGTGAACTATCAATTTAAATAATTTTGATCAACATATTGTAATGGAGTAGTCACAAAACAGGCAAATCAATAGATGTGAATGTCACAAATGAGGTTGTTCATCACCCTGAGCAAAGCAAAGATTTGGTTTCATGTGAATGAATCTATTCAGTGCTGGAGACTATGGGCACAGTGCCAGAATGCAGATGTGTTTAAAAAAAAAAAAAAAAAAAAAATTAACTCTCTTTAGTGTGAGTTGGGGGGTAAAGTTGAAGGTGATAATGTGGATAAGATTTCATGGCAGAAATGCCTATCTCATGCAGAGCACCCTAGGGAAGATGCATAGGGAAGTTTTACTGGTTTTGTGTGCATTTGTTCTCTTTTGCTTTAACCAAAAAAAGGGAAAAGAAAACTGTGAAAAGCAAATGCCATCCTTTTGACGGGAAGCTATGTAACAGTGCAGACCTGTATTTGTACAAAACATTTAGACCGATTCTGCAAGATCTTAAGACTGCAAACATTTTAAATAATATAGTGGCAAAGTATTTGAAGACAAGATCTCCCCTTAGTGTCATGAAATAGCAATAAAAAGACAAATAACATAAAGTCACTATACTGAATGCAAATAGCAACAAATAGCTGAAGAAAATAGTATGGTAAATGTATGATTATTTCCTAAATCAGATAGTTGAGCAGAATTCAAGGGGTGGTGGTGAATTGCTCCTCCTTTTATTCCAGGCAGTTGGAGGAGAAACTCCTTGGATATAAATTACTTAAATGAAAAGTAAGAGTATCATTTGGCAAAGAACTTGCTCAAGTGAACTATCCTATACTCTCAGAGCAACAGCAAGACATACGAGATGCCAACAATATCAAAAGGATTCATTAAGCTTGGATGGCCAGGTAGGACCATTTGAAAGAGAGAGTACCTACTGCTGTGAAGGATCCCAAAAGCGTGGTGGGGAGAGTGAGCTTACTGTAGAGCTTTACTAGAATCCATGGTGAGTGCCACAAATATGTAGAAATTCACTGACTCACAGTATTAGCATGGGCACAGTAATCCTTACCTTGGGGGCGTGGGGGAACAGGTAGGGGTGTCATCCGTCCCCTTTTGTTGATCCTAGCTGTGTTATTGGTCATAACGTGAGGATTGGGGCCATAAAATCAGTGGAAGCTGGCACCCTGTCCTGTTTGTAGTTCCACTTTTCTTTTCCCTTTCTGCTTTGAAACCTCCACTTAGCTGTCAGTTAATGAAATAGTAGTGACTTCTTCTGTTTGAAAAGTTATATTCTGGTTCTGTAGTAATGTTATGCTCCCTGTATATTAAAGAGGAACTATCTAAGCTTGCTGTAAAAATTTATCAGAAAATGTTTTCATTTTAATGCGCTTAATAACTGCTAGAAAATGTTTTCAGTTTAGAGAAATCCTTGAACAGTCAAACTCGGAAGTCCTGGGTTTTACTGCAGCTGTCAAATTCTTTCAGTGACATTGGGAGGCCACATATCGTCTCTCTGTCTTAATTTATGCAACTACAAAATGGAATGATAATAATCTCATAGGAGTACTTGTGAACTTTACCTAATGTCAATGGGTGCTTCTACATCCTTTGTTGAAAGATTTCATAAATGCTAAGTAGCATTATGGGAGAGGAAGCAGCTTCCTCAGTCTTAACAAGCAACTACCTTCCTTTGTTATACCAATTTTAGCTCCAGCATTACTTTGGCATAAAAAAAGAAATAATCATTTAGCTCATTAGTTCTGACTTTTTTTTTTTTTTCCCTCCTGGGGAAGGGGGCATGGGGGTGGCTTATGAAACTCTGCAGAGAATGTGGAGGAAATTCAGGGGTTGGTTCATTTGTTTTAGTTTAAGGTTGCTTTCAAAACACGTTTTTCCTACTGGCTGCTTAATAAGTCCTGCTGTTTGATTATGTATATGTATGGTAAATTAAGCCTGCAAAATACATTTTGTTTACTGTTAGCTTGATTCCAACAACATTTGAAAAGTTAATACCTACTAACTGGTCTAGACTCTAGTTTGGATGTTAAAGCCATCCAGGCTTCGGTGGCGGCATGTTGAGGTTTTACTGCTTGAAAAGAATTCTTATCGTAGCAGTTTCAGCAATATTCTCCTTTTGAAGGAGCTGCAAAGTGTGAAGAATATTTTAATTCGGCTCCTGTAGTAGTTATGCTCTCATCTTGTTGCTTCTGATTTTAATGGAGTTTTAAAACATTGGCGGTATTAATAGTTCTTGTGCTTTCTTTAAGAGGTCAGAGTCCAGTTATAATAAAGGATAATTTCTGGAAGGCTAAACACAAAAAGCTAAACCTTTTTTGAAAAATATCACTGAGTTGTGACCAGCAAGGTATACCTTTGAAAATCCAGTTAGCAGAGACACACGTTCTTGGATGAAACAGAAAGGTGAGATTTGATTTTGTGCAGTCACACAGGTAGTTCAAGAAACAAATTGGAGCTTGCATGCTCACAGTCATAAACAAAGTAAAGAGAAAGGAGCGTAGAGGTTTGGCAGAGTGATCAGGAACTTCTATCCACAAATACGCTGTAGTACGTACTTAATGTCGCCATTACTCTCAGCTTTCAACAATACTTCCTGTTCAGCTCCTTTCCAGCTTATCAAGGCATATAAGTAATTTCATATGTAATTTTCTCTCCTAGCTGAAATAATGCTTTATGCTTTCAGTTTTCAAGGTAACTGCTAATTAGTCATCTTGATTTTCATCTCTGTCCCCCCCAACCATAACAGCACTATTTTTTTCTTCATATTTTTTTCTTTATATATAGAAATATGTGTTGTGGTTTACATCAGTATTGTTGAGATACTGATTTCTTTTTTTGAGAAGTACAATTTTTCTCAAGAGTGACCTAGGTGCTGCTGTTTTGCAACAGCTACTTAAAATTTTTAGTTTTTAAAGGCAGAGTCAAAGATGCTTATAAGAATTCAGTGACAGTCCTTTTTGTCTGCATGCCATCAGTGAGCCAGTTTAGAGTGCACACCTATGCATGCGCATATATATTCACGTGTTTTCCAAAGAAGGAGCTTTGCTTGAGTTTTCTTGCATAAGTTTTCCATTAAAACAGAATGGGTTTTGGAAAAGCACAGAAAACTGTAGCTAAAGAAGTGGTGTGTTTCTGAGCAGGATTTTTATAGCACTGGGCTGTAATGACTATTCCCTGTTACAGAAATTCTTACATGTTGCTGCGTTTCTCAATTATTACTTTTGTGCTCAATTTTTTTTTACAAAAGTTTAAAACTGCAATAGAAGCAAGACTGTTTAAGATTCTAATTTCACACAAGCCTGTTCTTTTTCAGTACTCCTAGCTATTTCTTTTGAAATGAACTTCTGTGAAATACATAAATACCTGTAGAGATGCTCAGCTCTCTCTCTTGTATAGTTGATTCTTTGATTGTATGGCAACATTAAAGTGTTTTGGAAAAGCAGTATTCAAGAAGTGTTTGTGAAGTTGTGTTTGTATATAAATCCAAAACATTGAGTAATTTAATTTTCATTAGCGACTACCAGTATTATTTGTATATTATTGTCTTGGAAGTAACTTAATAATCTGAATAGTTATGCATGATTCATAAAATTGGCAACATCAGTGTATGTTGTTGGGGTAAGGAGGAGGAGAGAGTAGCATGTAGTTTGGTATAACGGTTGGATATAGGGTGCAGTTTTATGTTGATGGTTCTGATTTTGTTTCACCAGCTGACTCCTAGGTTTGGTTTTTGAAAGCAGCATTTTCTTAAGTGCAGTAGAGAGCCATTTTATGTTCTGTGGTTTTGCTGCAGTTTCTTCTCTCGAAATAGAGTGTCTGGTGATAACTATCTAGGAGAAGATTCTCTATGGCTACTGTCATGCTTTAACACAGCTGGCAGCTAAGCACCACACAGCCCCTTGCTCACTCCCCCCATGGTGGGATGGGGGAGAGAATCAGAAGAGGAAAAGTGAGAAGACTTGTGGGTTGAGATAAAGACAGGTTAATACGTAAAGCAAAAGCCGTGCACGCAAGCAAAGCAAACCAAGGAATTCATGCACTCCTTCCCATCGGCAGGCAGGTGTTCAGCCATTTCCCGGAAAGCAGGGCATCATCATGCGTAACCATTACTTGGGAAGACAAATGCCATCACTCCAAACATCCTGCCTTTTCCTTCTTCTTCCCCCAGCTTTACATGCTGAGCATAATGTCATATGGTGTGGAATGTCCCTTTGGTCAACCATCCCAGCTGTGTCCCCTCCCAACTTCTTGTGCCACCCCCAGCCTACTCACTGGTGGGGTGGTGTGAGAAGCAGAAGAGGCCTTGACTCTGTGCAAGCACTGCTCAGCAGTAACTAAAACATCCCTGTGTTATCAACACTGTTTTCAGCACAAATCCAAAACATAGCCCCATACTAGCTACTATGAAGAAAATTAACTCTATCCCAGCCAAAACCAGCACAGCTATGTGTTACAAGGATCTCATGAAAGAGTATATTGCATGCTGGTTGAGTTTTGCTCTTCATACAGGAGGACAGCTGTTAGCCCTTGAGAGCTGTGCTTTCCAAGGAAGTCAGCACTGGATATTCAAATGGTTGGTGCCGACTGGTAGGGACAGATGTTAAAGATGTGTGAATATAGTTCAAGTGCAATTAACTTGCACTCTTCATCTGCACAAATACATTTGAAAATCTGGTTTAAATGGAGTCATATTTGATACACTGTGAATCCATACACTGAGTTCTTGACTTTGGTGTAGCAAAGCTTAAATTTCTGAAAGGACTGAGGTGCTGTGAAACTGTCATGGTTTTGCTTCAGTGTTTATGAATCTAGTCACTGTACCCAAAGCCATAGACTAGAGTTGTTAGCTCAGATCTGTATAGAAAGAAAAGGAAAATAAACACCTGGCGTAGGCATTTAAGCCATTCAATAGGAAACTTTCAGGTAAGGGTCCATTTCTAGTTTTTAAACACTGTTCATCTGAAGTTTGGGTTTTTTTCTTTTCTTCCCTCCCCCACCCTTTTCTCTTTCCCCCCCTCTTTTTTCTCCTTTCGCGCTTGCTCCCCCCCTTCTTTTTTCCCCTCTTTTTTTCCTTTCCTTTTTTCCCTCTTTCTTCAGTTTTCAAGAGGCAAGCCTAAAAATTACTTTCTTTGAAAACATGGCAGGTGTTGGTACCTACTTCTCACATCCCTCTCCTTTTACATCCAGTAGCTCAGTTATGGGATCAGTCACTGCATCTGCTGTAAGCAGTTGTCTGAATTTTCTTCATATACTTAGGAGGATGGCCTGTATTTATTTCTCCCCTCTGGTTCTGGGGGTTCAGCACAGAATGGTGCTTACCTGGGGAGTGAGTTGCTATGTGTAGTGGTTTAAGGATCATTGTCAAAGTATCATATGCTTGTAAAGGACAGGAGAAGGCACTCTTTCATCCGCAAATATTGGAGATGCCTCACTGCGGGTTTTTCTATGGACAGGTGAACAAACTGTGAACATGATGTTAGACTTGCAGCATGTTTCAACTACATGGAAGTTAATTGGAGCAGGGACTGGGATTGTGTCTTCCCAGTCCCAAGTAGCTAGTACCATTCTGTGTGTGATGCGATGAATGTTTGAGTCTAAACTTGTTGATCTATCATGCTTTTAAAAACTTAACACATTCTCCTTAATCCCAACTGTGTTAAAAGATACAGAGCACTCCTATCCTGGAAAATTGAAGAAATTTGTCTTGCTGGCTTGGAAATTCTATTATGTAGTAGTCTATATCTCAGTATTCTATTTCCA
The DNA here is from genome assembly GCA_013389945.1 of Fregata magnificens. Lineage (NCBI taxonomy): Eukaryota > Metazoa > Chordata > Aves > Suliformes > Fregatidae > Fregata > Fregata magnificens. The sequence goes on from WAAD01012742.1 coordinate 15,069, forward strand.
CTAAGTTACTGTAGGATGGATCACTTACCAAAATCTCAAAATAAGATTTGTAATAACCATAATTGTGTGCAAAACCTGAATGTTTTTCCTTAATGCACATTATAATGTACTACTTGAACACATACCTGATCTACAAGACAGAGATGAGGAGATTAATTTGTCATAAATATTATTTTGTCCGTTTCACATCTGTGCTTTTAACTTCATATCATGCCCTTGTCGAAATGTTGGGATTATTCAAAATGTATTCAGAAGGGCTAAAGAAGTTAAGCTAAAGGAATGTAATGTGATATAGCCTAAAAAACAGTATAATCTAGTTTTCAAGGTACTCTGAGATTGATTTAGTAGAAGTGACAAAACGGATATTGCCAACTTTTCTCAATTTTGAAAACTGTCGCAATCACTTAATAAAGCCTGTCTCATCTGTATAAATACAACTTAATGCTGTCCTTGAGGCTAACCAATTAAAGCAAAGACTCTGAATGTATTAATCTTAATGAGAAATCTATTGACTTTAACAGTAAGGGATTGTGTTCAGTATCATGGATTTTAAAAGTCTTTGTGAAGTGAATAACACTTTTTAAACTTTTGTTAAATGAATGACACTTTTTGTATGTCATTGCTTCAGGAGTATGTAATACGTTAATAAATTGGTTATGAGAAAATTAGTTGTTAGAAATTTGTATGGCAGTGATTTTTTTCAACATGTGACCTTCAGCGCTGGGAAGGAAGTGATCATAGGAATTGGACTGTAAAAGATAAGAAAGCAAGTATATATATATACACACTCTGTATAGCAGTCTGTATGCCTAGAATTTATACAGGGTTCTGGTTCTCCTTTGAGGGAGAGTTGTAGAACAAGGGTCCACAGATTAATTAAGGTATAAAAGTACGGACTTGAAGTCCTGCAGATAAATAGGTTTAAATAATGATACCATCTTCTTTTTTTCCCCCTTTTGACATGATTATAACTTTTTAGCATGTACTTCTCACTTCCGTAAGAGGACAATCTCTGTTCATTTTGTATTGATCTTGTACACTAAAAAAGAAAAAGCAAACAAACCCTCAAAAAACCCAAAAAGCTTTTACAATTAAAAAAACCCCAAACTGTGACTTCAAAGAGTTACAAAACCATTTGTAGTGTCATAAAGTACAGCGCTCTTGGGGAAAGGGTGATTATTTCTTTCATTTTGCATTTATATTAAATATTAAATAAAAAATAAATAAATAATACATAAATAAAAACAGGAGCAAGCCTGTTGAGCTCCTGGAGAGAGGACTGCAGCAGAGAAAACACCTAACGTGTACTGTGAAGTCTGTACAGGACCAAAGATAATACAGGGGTATGTGTGGGGGGAGACACAGGCACATTTCTCTTCACTTTTCTCTTGCTGGTTGTTCCCTGGTACCTACCCAGAAATTTTCTGGTTGCCTCTGTCTAAACAGACATCTGGGTTTTTCGCTTCCTCTTAATCATCTTTTGAACATCAGTAATCAGCTTTTGAACTTCAGTTAAGTTTAATGCACGTTGAGGGAAGCACGTAGAGTGGTCTGATGGGACCTGTTGAGCATGTGTGCACAATGGTACGTCTATGCACTTTTCAAGTTTGGCCAAATATAGTTTGGTAGGGTAGTAAAACAGTACCTTTTATTAAGCTGTTGTACCTCTACAACGTATCTGCTAAATATGATGAACTCTTCATTATAAGTGGAACTAAACTAAGTTATTTCTAAAGTTGTTGTGCTTTATTTGGAGATTACCTTTAGAATACCTAATGAGTCTTTCCATCTCTGCCTTTTCTGTCAGTGGCACTTTTTACAATGTGATTGTGAAAACACAATGAATACAATAAATATAACCTTNATGGAGCAGTCAGCTCTTCCAGAGGAGAAAGGATGATGCCAACATAGAAGTAACCATATTCAGTGTGAGGACATATCTTTCCTTTTAACGGTATATATCCATTCAGGCAAGGACTGTGTCTATAGTTTTGGAGAATTACTTATGCTGTGAGTCAGAAAGCTCAAGAGTCCAGTATCCCTTCTACCAGAACTGTTTTATTTTTAAGAGCTGTTCTATGTTTACCTGTTCATAGGGGACCCCATTGCTGAATCCCACTCCGTTGCTGTTAAAAACACTAACAAAGCTCCCCAGGCTCTCCATTATCCATCTGAGAGTGGTGGGACAGGCAGAAATCTTGTTCAGATTCCATATAGATGATTGAATGGCTAACAGGATGTCAAATACAGACCCTCTTGTCTGCAAGCGAGCAAGATGTTTGTCATCTGTCTGCCTTTTGGGTGCACATGGAAGTGGCTGAGTTCTTTGAGAGAGAACACGTATAAAGCCTTTCTACTGGCTCTAAGCATCTGACATTTGTAAGTTCTTGTACAGCAGAGAAAAAAAATTAGGCTGACATGACTGAAATCCTTCACCATGTTACACGAGACACTGGTGCTTGTGGATCTGAGGAAAAAAGAAGCTCCTCTTATATCCTGTTATGATTATTCTATCATAGTGAACAAAATAAGAGTATGGATTTTTCTTGCAAAATATAACAAGTTTGGGAAGAAAGGAATATTTCTGTTTTTAAAATTAGTCCTTTTGTTTGTACCATATAAACTTTAGTTTCTTCCGTGAGTAATGTAATCAACTAGTACATATCAACATAGCCATTATCATTGGTAAGTTTACAAATAACAAGTAAATACTTGTATTTATATACTTAAATTTAAAAATAATTGTTTACAGATAAATATGCTGAAAAATGCAATATTTGCAAATGCATCTTTCCTAATGCTTTAAAAGCCAGATCTAGTGAACTGCTTTTGTGAAACAAGTGAATTTTGTATTTCTCTGTTTTTTCTTAAGATTGTGCCGTTAGCAACTTGTCTGAGGATTTATTGGTGCTTGCAGCAGTTTTAAACACATTTTCTTCAGCGTTCTACTTTAATAGTGAAATTTATCCTTGTTATATTTCTTGATGTTGATATTTCTTGTTGCTGTAAAACAAAAGTTAGTGGTAACCTTGCCTAAGGAGTTGGTTTTGATGTCACATGTCTCAGTGATATCCCCTTATCATCTGTTACTCATATGAATTTTCTTTTTTCCTGTTGAAAGGAGCAGGCTGCTTTTAGGAAATGGGAGGGTAAAAAGCCACTTACCTGAACTTTTTGGAAACTGGTATGAAGTGCGTGATTTTCACATAGATTTTCTGGTTCCTGGCCTCTGTTTGATGTTGATATTTATAGCAAAACACTACTGTCTGCTTGTCCTCAGAGTTTCTGTGAATACTCCGCTGGCTTTGGCAGATCTACTGGATGAGAAATGTTTTACCTGTGGTCTGAAAGACTTCTTGCTGTGCGGGGAAAAACACTTGTCACAATGGTACTAGGCTTATACTTGGTTGAGAGAGGGAAAAAAAAAATTAGTGCTTGTGTGATTCTTCTGTACCTTCCAGCTGGTTTCAGGAGCTTGGGGAGAATGGGCTGTCATCTCTGTCAGACCGGAGGAACGTTTTTAGCCCTCAGCTTAGGGTGTTCCTGCCCATCCCTTTCACAGAAGAAGAGTGAGCATACTGGAAGGTGAGCTATATTTTAGGGCTGTGGTTTCCAGCTGTTTTGGTATTTGCCAGACCACTTCTCTCTTCTCTTCACTTGGAGACCTGGTGACACCTCTGGTCACTTCACTGGCTCTAGGGCCAGCACTGCAGGCTGACAGTCCACCAGAGTTGTTGTTTGAGCTCTGCTCCGGTGAGAATATCATCATCTCAACGGCAAGGTATACTTTGGTAGTGGGGAAGTGAGACTATTAGAATACCAACTCTTGACCAGTTTGCCCCCCATTCTGCACATGCGAAAAATGACAAGAATTTACCTTGGACTTCTGCAGATTTGCCTGCAGACAGAAAGTATGGCGGCTCATGGCTTAGACACATGTACTCTTTGCTGGGTTAAAAACTGGCTGGATGGCCGAGCCCAGAGAGTGGTGGTGAATGGAGTTAAATCCAGTTGGCAGATGGTCACAAGCGGTGTTCCCCAGGGCTCAGTTTTGGGGCCACTCTTGTTTAATATCTTCATCAATGATCTGGATGAGGGGATTGAGTGCACCCTCAGCAAGTTTGCAGATGATACCAAACTGGGCGGAAGTGTCGATCTGCTCGAGGTAAGGAAGGCCCTGCAGAGGGATCTGGATAGGCTGGATCGATGGGCCGAGGCCAACTCTATGAGGTTTAACAAGGCCAAGTGCCGGGTCCTGCCCTTTGGTCACAACAACCCCATGCAATGCTACAGGCTTGGGGAAGAGTGGCTGGAAAGCTGCCTGGCGGAAAAGGACCTGGGGGTGCTGGTTGACAGCCGGCTGAACATGAGCCAGCAGTGTGCCCAGGTGGCCAAGAAGGCCAACGGCATCCTGGCTTGCATCAGGAATAGCGTGACCAGCAGGGGTAGGGAAGTGATCGTGCCCCTGTACTCGGCACTGGTGAGGCTGCACCTCGAATACTGTGTTCAGTTTTGGGCCCCTCACTACAAGAAGGACACTGAGGTGCTGGAGCNAGAGTTGGTGGAGTCACCATCCCTGCAGGCGTTCAAAGAAGGTGTAGACGTGGCACTCCAGGGCTCCAAGGTTTAGGAGTCATGGTGGTGTTAGTTGATGGTTGGACTTGATGATCTTAGAGGTCTTTTCCAACCTTAATGATTCTATGATTCTATGCCTTGATTTTGGCTAGTGAATGTTTTTGAAAATGCTGAGATTAATAAAACTTTTGACGTAAAGCTTTCCAGTAACTTAATGGTCTCCTTTATGCTCCATTTGTGCTTCTGTGCAATTATAAAGCTCAAGCACAGGGTAAGAACTTCAGTTGAAAGAAGGTCGTTCAATTTTGGTGAAGCCCATAGAGCCGTGCTGTTTTTAAGGAAGAGATATTATTCCTGTAATTTTTTATAGTGCTAAATTTCATTTAGATGCTGTTGTTGCCTATAGTCCTATAGACTACTCTATTATCACTTATAAATGTAAAGGACACAAATAATTTCATAACCATGAATGGAACTGCTTGCTTCCTGAACATTATGAAAGGCTGCGTGTCACTGCAGGTTCAGGGTCTGCACTCAGTTTTGTTCATTGACATGTCAACATCTTTTTCTTACGGTTTTACTGTTTCAGAGGAGAAAGGGTTGTGGCAAGTTAGTGTTTCAGTTACTTGTCATATAAAAGGAAGGGGGTACATCATGATACGATGATGTTTATTTGTTTTTCTTCACGTAGTCTTTTACTATTATAATTTTTTCCTTCATTACATATCAGGACAGTATTTTCATGGTGTTTTGCTCTAACTCAGAGAATTTTAAAGCTGTTACCGTATTCCAAAGTTTCTCATCTTACCTTCAGAAGTAACTTCATAAGCCTATGTTTCATTGCAAGTCAATGAATCACACATTCCTGTGTGCTGCGGCCCTTTTGAAAACAGGGTTTAAGACATTTTGTGCTTCATTCTTTAAGAAATGTTATCCAATATGCTTGAAAGGCTGAGGTCTGAGAGGGGAAAGAGTCTGAATCTTCAGGTCTTCTGAAGCTAAATTTGGCTTTGTATGGGAACTGTGTGTGTTTGAGAGGGAAGGAAGATTTGACTTTTTTGGTTTTTTTTTTTAAGGGAGTTGATGGGTGCAAGTTGCAGGTTTTAGGGAGGTTTTGTTGGAGGAATTATTTGTGGAATGAAAAAAAGGTACACACACACAAAAAAAAGGTTCAGCCCAGGCGATTGTTATAGCCCATGCCATTCAAAGGGACTGGCTGGGGAGGGAACCCCAAATAAATCCTGAGGAATGCCCAGTTTTTAAGAGCAAATAAGAGACAAAAGAGACCAGTTACGCTGGTGGTTTGTTTCATTCCCTTCGTAAGTACCCCCTCTCTTGGCTTGTCTGACACAGATCTAAATTTAGAAAACGTATCGAAACACAACATTTCTGAAGGAGCCCGCAGGCATTTAAAGATGTCTGTCTGGAAGCTTCAGTGGTGTTTCAGCAGCCAGGGAGGACTGTGGTTGCTTGTGCTGGAGGCTGGAAGGCTGCTGCTCCGCTTCCTTTGTTCGGCTTCCTTTGCTTACATAAAGCAAGAAGACAGCAACCAACATTATTGCTAGTGTTAAAAAGTAATTATGGAGGTGACGATTTCAGCTTCAAGTCTTACCACCCTTGCACTCACCAGTCCAAATAGCTGCAAACACCGCAGTCACTAAATCCACTAGTTTCCTTGTACTCCCTGCCATTTTACAGTTTCCTCCTCACTGTGAGAAGCACCTTGCCATGAAAAGTAAGGGGTTAATGACAGTGAAGATAAAGGGAAAAGGAGATGAAGGTGTTTGCTTTCACCTGTTACTGTTTAAAGTTTGATATGACAGCTTAAATACTGAACTTCCCATGCCACATGCCCATGTTGCTATTCAGGCTGATAATGTCGAGTGTCCACACCACCCAGGATGTTTGGCTGTTATTTATATTTTTATTATTCTTAGTTTAATACAATTATTTTCTAAGCTGTTTCTCTCTCTTTTCTTTCTTTCTCTCTTTCTGCCCCAGAAGAAATAACCTGATATAACCCAAAATTTCCCTAGTTTATACCTGTCAGAACTTTTCATGTTTTGTCAATTAACCATTTCATGAAATCATATGCAGGTTTGTATTTCCTATTAGGATTTGGTTTCTGGACAAAGCTGAAGGAAACTCCTAGGAATAAGGTGGAAAAACATTCTTTACATAGGTGTGCCTTCCTGAGTGATGAGTTATTAAATGGTTTGGTCCATGTTCCTATTCCCTAATGCCTCTGATTGTTATAACCGCCTTACCCTTTCTAAACAAGTGGTTTCACAGGAAGGACTCCCCCCTTCTGCATAGGGCTCGCTGTACCATAATGGGATTTTCTGATTTACCTTTCTTTTGACTTCATTACAGGCTTTTAACAGACTGTTTTTCAACTCAGTTTCTTCCAATGGCTTTGTGTGTCGAGCATTGTCAGAAACAAAATCATATTCTACCAGAAAACCTGTCTAGCATCCGTGATCAGAGAGCAGCTTGCTTGGTTCTAATGGTTTTGTTTGTCTGTTTGAATATTGTGGGCAAAGATATCACAGATACATCTGACCATAACTTTGCTCTTCTCCTGATCAAAAACTTACCAGTGCTGCTTACGACAGTCTGATACCACCCTCTTGCCCCAAACCCAACTGAGGAATTTGAAGTTAGCCTTGTGGTGTGTGTTTGGGGTTTTTTTAAGAGCAAAATTTTATGGGGCATTTAACCACCTGCTTTTTCTGTATCTGAGAGGTTGATGAAGTTGTTCATATTAGAGTTTCAGGGAATTTTAAAAGCAGCTGCATGTAGCTAATTGTGTTTCTTTCACTGTTTAATAACATTTTCTGTGTGCCTAAGCAATTTCCGTATTTTCTTCTGTTGATGTTTTGTTGGAATTGAAATTATGAACACACTTTTGGCAAAATACTGTCCATTTTTAGGTAAGTAGTTAATAAACTTTGGCTTTTATTAGTATAGATTAATGGTAATACATCCTTGTTCATGAGGAAGAAAACGTATTACCTTTCTCAATTTTTGGGAAAAAATGCAACAATTAAGAACTTAATTGCATCTTGGCATATTTGCTGGGCAAATATATGTAACCTTTTAATAGTTAACATTTACGCCAGGTATAACAGTTAAAATACTTAGTTACGCTCTGTTTTAAACAAAATACTTGGATGGTGATCTCTAGAAATGTGGCCAGCCAACAGCCTCACGATGTGCGTGCATAGTCTCTGTTTAGGAGATCCTCTACTCAGTAAGCCATCTCAAATATGTTACTTACGCGTCTCTTGGATGAGGACAGGAATACACAATTACAAAAAAAAAAACCAAAATGGTTCCAAAAAAGGAGATGCTATGAGCCCATCGTGGAGAACTGAAGTGATTGGTCTGCCAGACATATATAAGAGGGAAAGCATACTCTTTTTTTTTTTTTTTTACTCAAAACTGCTTTCTTCACTGGCTGTAATGGTTCATGAACAAGGTTGATATCCTGAACTAAGTTCTGCCATTGCATATATATCCTAAGCATATATAATAGGCTGCCTGTGTTCCCTGTGAAAGTAAACCTCTAAGCTAGACATATTTGTCAGTTGCTTGAAAAGCTGAAATTCTGATGTTCTTCACTGCTTGTTACTTTATTTAAATGGAATTGATTGTCATAATTTACACTGTTGAAAGTCCTACTTTGTGCCTTCTCTGTGAAGGGAACTACTTGCATGTTGGCAGTTTTTGGTGAAACTCCCTCACGGGTGAGCTCTTACTTACTGGAATTACCCCAGTAATGCTATTGCCTGTTCCACTGATGCTGCTGAAATCATTCCTAGGACTTCAGAGCCGTTACGGGTGTTTGCTGGCTTCGCTGACCTCTGTGTATCCACAGCTTTCTGTGTAGCACTGCTGGTAGCGAAGGTGGCCAGCGGGAATGGTCATGGATGTATGTAAGGCTTCTGCAGCTTTCCTGTTAAGAACTACTGTGTGGTGTACGAAATGCATTTTCTTGACTTTGTATCAAAATAATTAGATGGAAAGTATATCCTGCTACCTTTGCTTATTTCATTGCATCCTCCCTTCTTAAATACCCAGTAAAATCTGTAAAACAAAAATGATATGGTACATGCACTCTAAAGAGCAAATGTTGGTTGTGCATCTAGGGTGCTACACTGTAGTTTAGGTGAACAGGGATTATTCGTTCCTTCTCACAGGATTGTATGGAAAAGAAGTCCTACCACATCAGTGATTATTTGAAAATAAAATGGAGGTGTTTTTTAGCTGTAATTGCCCACATGTTCTAATCTGAAAAATATCAGCTGTCTACATGGAAATTGGGATATAATTGCTTTAATTGATATTGAACTTAATTGTTTGAAAAAGAGGGGCAAGCACCACAAAAAGTGTTCATGAGCTGCATAAAGTATCTTAAATGAATGTCAGTCATCTTGATGCTAACCTTTGAAATACTGACTTAAATTCTGTTTTTATTCAAAGCAAAGGTAATGTTCTAACTGATTTCAAAGATGATCTGATACCAAGTGCTTTGATTTTCTTTTTTCTTTTTTTTTTTTTTTAATTCCAATTAAAAATATGGGGNTCTCTGTATTACAAAATGGGATGGGTTTGAACAGCATTTGTGTTGGATTTCAGTTTTTTTGCTGCAAAATGTTAGTGAAGAATAAAATTCTAAAATAATATTGTGAATCAAAAATTAAGATAGGAATTTAAGAGTGTATCAATGTTTTTAAGTGAAGAAAATGGAGAAATTACTGTGCAGTCTGTAATCAGAGCAAGGAGGTAGTTGCACTGATAGAAAGCCATTTTTTCAGTATTGAATCTCTGGGTGAAGAGG
>WAAD01012742.1:28752-55093 GCA_013389945.1 Fregata magnificens
TTGCTTTTGTATGTGATCCAGGTTTGGGTCAGGGTTTCTGAAGAGTCCTCTTCATTTTTTCCTTTAAAGTCAGGTGTGGTAGCATGCTCTCTTTGAAATGTTGTAGTGTGAAAAGTCTGTAGTGCAGATCTGAGTCTGTTCATCTTGAAATATGTTTGCATCTTGATGATTTCAGTCTCTTTTAAGTAGTTTAGGGATATTAATGTAATTCTCCTGTAAGAGATCTTTGTAAATGCTGTATTTTCATGTAATTTTTCTCATTATTAGTGTATTGGTATCTAAACTGAATTACCTATTTGTCCTTAATTTATATGTGATTCTGTATACAGGTAATGTGTATACATAAAACAGCAAGCATTAACTATGGGGTTTTTGTTTTGGTTTGGTTATTTTTTTAGTGAATGGAGGTGCCTCTCCCAGATGAGTTTGGCACATTTTACTGATTCTGTGGCCTTCCATTCAAAGCCATTAGTATAAGAACTGGTGCATATAAGTAAACAAAAATTAACTGGTATTTGTTGGCTTTTGCCTCATCAGAAATGTGAAAGAAAACTATGTTCCTCCTAGACAGAGGTATTTCTAAATATGGAATGACTGTAATTCAAATCTTCTGAGAGTAAAAGAGTGAAACTTCTTGAGTGTCTCAAAATAGTGCTAATGTAGGTACGTATGTCTGCTTTGGACTAAATTTAGTACTGAATTACAATGTGTAAAATCCGGTGGACTTCAGTGAGGTTGTGGAGGGTGTAAATCACAGCTGAATTTCATTCATTCTTTATTACAGCCCAATGGTCCTCCTTCATCCCAGAATAAATGTCAGCCTTAGTCTACATATGGCACAAAGTTCAATGCCAAAGCTGCTGTTGTGTGCGGGAATCTGAATTTTCTGATTTTTTTTTTCCATATGATAGCAGTTCGTAAGGTTGGTAATTGGTGCCACATTATCAGCTCATGAGAGGTAGATGGTATTCATAATGCTAAATGGAATATATTGAAGTAATAGCCTGTCATAAATCATAAGTTTCAGCAATAACATTTCTGTGCAATGGCTTTTTATGAGTCTCATTTATCAAAGTGTAGACAGTGCATTTAATGGACAGGGTCTGACATATAAAAAAATGCAATCAAAGGTTATAGGATGCTCTTTTATGTAAATGGACTGACTATAATATAATCTTTATTTTTATTGTAAACTTATGCTGCATTCCAGAGATGACAAATGTTTTATTTTATATTCCTTTTTCTGAATGAGTAGACAACAGGTGAAGCCCCAAAAGGGTGAAGGGGATGAGTATAGTCCTAAAGCGAATACTTTCATTCTGTCAGAGAGTATATTCCACATCGGGGATTTAAACAAACGGGCTATTGTGTGCTGGACTTCCACATTAACAATAATGATAAAAAACATAAAGAAAGAGTAGATACTCATATACTTTAAAGGCTTATAAGTAGTCACAATCTTCCTCATTGTGGTCTTCAGATAGCCTTATGACTACACTTTGTCCTTTCATAAAAGCACTCATCACCTTTCAGGAAAAAACCAAAACTAGGTCTAAATCTCCTCCTCTGCCCGCACCCCCAAAAAAGCTGCTGCTTGATGTTTGTAGGATTTTTTTAAAGAAGAAATTTTTCGAGAGCAAAGTTTGGGAGGAAAAAAAGGGTGCTTTTTTGTATACCAAATACTTCTGTATTCAGTTAGTCTCGCTTGCCAGAAAAATCAGTAATCTTAATACTTTTGTAATACCTCCACAGAGAGGTTTTGTGTGTTCCAAATACTACTCCTTGGATTTCGAAATATGGGGTCATGTGGAAAACCAATATTTAGTGACCAAGTCCCTTTTTTGGATTGGTAACTGAATATGTTTTTTTAAGTATCTTTTGTGCTATTATATTGTTCTCATTAGGCTATGGAGGTACCCTTTCAAGTATGCCAAAAAGGAGAGTTGAAGGGTTACTACCTTAATTTGGCAAGGACCGAATCGTCTTCTGTTGGTGGGTCAAGGAAGTGGCAGTGTGTGTGTGTTTGCATGCATTTGTATGCAACTGTGTATGTATTTGTATTCTGAAAGCAGAAGGAACAGGTCTAATTGTTTAGGAAAGAAATTATTACAGTATGTCTTTAGAGGATGCATAGCTACAAATGGGGAGTATGCTTTGGAAACTTTCTCCATAGGATTCATGTTGGGTCTGCACAGATAAGTCTAATTTTTCTTTTCTTTCTGTTAACATGAGAACAGGAGGATAATTTCCTGTTGGCTATTTTATCTGCATTATCTTCGAAAAGGTATTGCAGAAATAATCTTATCTATTGCCTACTTTAACAAATTTTCCAGGCAAGTTAACAATGATATTTAACACAATAACTATTTGTTGCTTCTGCAAAACCTAATGAGCTCCTTTCAAGAACATATGCGCACTGCTTAACCATAAAGCACTAAACACTGAGTTTAGAAAGGGAACAGCATTGAAGGAGTCTTAAGCTTTTTTGGTTTCTACCCCATTAAAATTTATACAGGCTAATTTACAGAATGTTAAATGATTCACATGGTGGTTTGACAACCATATCTTTTGAGATCTACAAGCTAGTAAATTCTTGATGTAGGTTGTTACTAGTGTATGATGTAGAGTTCTTGTCCAAGTGTACTATTGCAAGTAACTTCCCCAAGCTACAACCTAAATGCTTGAGGTACACAAGTTAACTGGATGAATGTCTAATTAAAGACAAGATGTATTATTCTGTGTGAAATAAATATGGATGTATACCAACCATACCTTGATAGGAATCACAATCACTTCTTCGTTTTATAGGACTTTGTCTTATAAAGCTGTTGGAAAATTTTAAAGAACATCCAAAATGTCACTCAGGAAAATACTATTTTGTGAAATCGAATCCTTTAGGTACATAAAAGGAGGTACCTTAGGTACAGAAGCAAGAGGAAGCTATGGGTATGTATACTGTGGTTGTTCTGAATGGTTGCTGCCACTCCTTTCTTCTTTTTCCAATTTATTGGCGTTTTAAAAAAAGTTCCAATTAAACTTTTCTATTACATTAATCTTCCTGAATTAGAAAATTAAAATTCTATTTTAACTGTATTGAGATTCCCATTTCTGTTCCTTTTCCTTTGTTTTGCCTTACTTAAGTGACACACGTAATGTTCTTATTTTAACAATTTGAAATTCTTCAAAAACTTGCCTTTTTAACAACTTTGGACAAGCTTGATTGATACTTTTCCAAATTTATTTGTAGTTATACTGGAATAGCTGACTGAATTCTGACTCCAAAAGTGAAAGGTGGAGTTGGAAGTTTGATCTGTACATACTTCTTGGTGAAAACTTGTGAAAATGTGATCACTTAAAATAAATTATGCTATACCAGTAATTTCTTTTTCAACTTCAACTAGAAGCTTTTATCAAAGACACGGTGTAGCTCTTCTTGTGGCAAGAAAACGTAAAAGGTACGGGCTAAATAACTCAGAATTTTTTTTCTTGTTTTTCCCTTTGATTTAGGAAGCTGAACTTGTTAAAAGTTCTTAACATCCACAAATTAGAAGTGCAAACGCAAAGATTTGCTAATCACTGGTTAGTTGCACTAATATATTATTTTGATCCTATTTTCCTGTCTTGTCAAAACCTACATAGTAGCATCCGTATCTTAAAAATATATAGTATAAAATGCATAGGTCATGCAGTCAGTGTTATTATCAGAGGAAATGCAAATACTAGAGGTTTTTTTCATTTTGTAACTATGCCAACCCAGCATTCTATGATATCACTTTGCTATTTTAGTAATCAGCTGTTTAAAACCATTCATAAGGTCCTAAATATTATGAGAGAAGGACACAGAAAGGTGAAGCATTCTGCAAAGTTCACTCTGTTCTAGGGAGATACAGCTCCGTTGTCTTGGCANATTGTACTCAGTCATTCCTCTAGAAGGTGGTTGGAACAAATGCTGTAGCTGAATTATAGGAGAATATGGGTAGATTTATGTTTGTTAGTAATGTTTAGGTATTGCATTCAGATGAAAACTCTGGTAACAAGCATCAAGTCTCATGGCTCAGCATATCAGTTCATTTGTTGCCTGCAATAGTTAAGATGACAGATTCTACCTCATCGCCTGACTAGCATACGTGAGGTTTGTGAGAACCTGCCTGTTTCTGTTACAGTACAGGATAAAGGAAATTATTTAACAGGGTGACAATTCTTGTATGTCCAATTGTGAAGGTTTTCTTTATTTATACAAAAATAGATAATTTGGGAAAAATGAAAGAGATAGATATATATATGCACACACTGAAGCAAATAACTCTTTGTTCCGTGAGGCATTAATACCTAGATGTAGCACTGATCTTGTGGGATGCTGTCTTCTTCAGGATACTGTTAAGCTGATTGTCACATAAGATCTTTCTTTCCATAGCAAGTTTTGTAAAGCAGAAAGAAAAGACAGTTCCAAGATTTCTTCTCTTCTGTTGGCAAGGAAAACATCCATTGATGTCAAAGGTTTTGATTCAGTAAAGAATAAAGGCTTTAGTTTTTACCTTCTAGAAATGACTGCATTTTCACTGTGGCACTAAAAAAAGAAAAGTTAAAATCAGAATCTTTCTCTGTTCATCATATTAAATGGAATGGCTACTAGGTCTCATATGCCTTGATAAATGCGTTGGAAACATAGTTAAGTAGAGCCACTCTTAGCCTGCATGAATTAATAATGAAAGTGGGCTTTAGGGAAGCAGTTAACTAAACTTGCACTGTTGAGCATTGTTTTGCCATTTAGAAAATAATTCATCAATGCCTCTCTACTAAATCTATTCTGTAATATCTGTGGGCAGTAATGTGTGGAGAAATTAATCTCAAAGGGAGAACAATTTCTTGGCACTGTTACTCCTTTCCTTTTTGGTAGATAAATGGTCAGCTGTGTTGTTATCTAACCTAGTGTCATCCTTTGCTAAGTGCAGCACAGTTGTTCTGGATACTTTATGAAGTCCCGGAGTCTATTGATTTCAGCGCATGATTTGTCAGCACATTCCTCATCCCCAGCTCTCCCAATGCTGCTGAAGGCCTCTGAAATTGGTCACACCGGTGCTCCCAGATTGTGTGATGACCAAGAATTTGATGTGAAGTGCAGATTGTAAAGGAATCTTTCCTTTATAATGGAAAGGGGCTGGCGTGACTCAAGGGAGACTAGAAAAGAATGAAGTCTCAATTCTGAGCACAGTTAATCCTCTGACCATGAAAGTGCCCAACCCCCTGCCCCCACCTTTGCAATTCTGTCTGTCAAACCCTGGGTCTTCCAAATGTTAGGTTTTTTGCAGTTTTCCCATTGCCCTTAGCAGCCTAGTGCATGCTGGCAGGGACCAAAACCTGAGAAGCTCTCACCCAAGGCAAATTATCTTAAAAACTAGATGGGATGCTGTGCTGCTGCTACAGGGGCTCTCTAAAAGCCTGTGCCGCACAGTTAGCATGCCATGCATGTGAAGAGGTGTTGTGTAGAGGCTGCAGGATTATTAAATCTCTTTAAGCAGGGCTGTGCCTTACCCTGTGCCCTTGAATTATGAACGGTGATCCTTTTTCCTATCTTTTCTCCAATGCAGTGCCATTATGTTTGGCAAAACCACCACATACTTAGGTTTCTGCCTCTTGGAATCTCTCATATCTCATTCAAGCTAAACTCTGCTTAGGTTTTAATGGACTCTGGATGGCTCAAACTCATAATTCTCAGAAAATAACTGGGCACTTATTTAAACTTTAATGTAAATGCTAAGGCAACTTAGATTAAAAGCTTCAGATGATCTAAAATAACTGTAGTTACCTGGTGTTATAACATGAGTCTGTCTTCACTTTCTACTACTGTTATGTTAGATGCATGCGGTTGTCAGTTTTGGTTTTATCTAGGCTTTTGGTCCTTCCTTTAGGACTTGCCATTTTATTTATCTATAAAGTGTCTAGAACTCTTGCTACTATATAACTAATAAAATAATAATATGAACTGTGGCTTTCATTGTGGGGTTTCATATTTTGTTGCTTCAGAATGAATAATTAAGTACTAAGCTGTGAAAACCTGTTTAAAATTAATTTTAAAAGCAAGGGATCATGCAAACCACAAGCCACATCAGGTATTTAAATGAATACCTGTTTCATAGGCTTTCTTTTTTTTCATGTTTTTCTGGATTATTGGATGCAAAATGTCTAAAATTTGGTATTTCTCAACTGCTGTGAAATCAAACTAACTCAAAGCAGTATTTCAAACAGCTGCTGAGAGTCCCATAAGTCCAAAATCATAGAATCATAGAACCATTAAGGTTGGAAAAGACCTCTAAGATCAAGTCCAACCATCAACCCAACACCACCATGCCTCCTAAACCTTGGAGCCCTGGAGTGCCACGTCTACACCTTTTTTGAATGCCTCCAGGGTTGACGACTCCACCACCTCTCTGGGCAGCCTGTTCCAATGCCTAACCACTCTTTCGGTAAAGAAATTTTTCCTGATGTCCAATCTAAACCTCCCCTGACGCAACTTGAGGCCATTTCCTCTCGTCCTATTGCTAGTTTCTTGGGAGAAGAGTCCAACACCCGCTTCACTACAACCTCCTTTCAGGTAGTTGTAGAGAGCGATAAGGTCTCCCCTCAGCCTCCTCTTCTCCAAACTAAACAGCCCCAGTTCTCTCAGCCGCTCCTCATAAGACTTGTTTTCTAGACCCTTCACCAGCTTCGTTGCCCTTCTCTGGACACGCTCCAGCACCTCAGTGTCTTTCTTGTACTGAGGGGCCCAAAACTGAACACAGTATTCGAGGTGTGGCCTCACCAGTGCCGAGAACAGGGGCACGATCACTTCCCTACTCCTGCTGGTCACACTATTCCTAATACAAGCCAGGATGCCATTGGCCTTCTTGGCCACCTGGGCACACTGCTGGCTCATGTTCAGCCAGCTGTCGACCAGCACCCCCAGGTCCTTTTCCGCTGGGCAGCTTTCCAGCCACTCTTTCCCAAGCCTGTAGCGTTGCATGGGGTTGTTATGACCCAAGTGCAGGACCCGGCACTTGGCCTTGTTAAACCTCAAAATCAGAGCTTACAATTCAGGAGATGCTGGTAACAAACTTCCCTGTAATAGCTTGCATGATTTTTTGCATGTCTTTGCAATCAGTGTGAATTTTGCCTCGTATTGATTTTGTTTAGCATTAAGAGTTCTTTTGAAAATGCCACCACTCTGTAATTATTACCTGCCTCTAGGAAATGGGCTTCCAATGTCAATGGAAAACTTTGATACCTATGTCACAGTGTCTGCAGATCTACATCTGGATGTTGGAAATGCTGCTTGCTGACTCACTGTTTTAATCAGTGGCACAAGACTCGTAGAATCTAGGCATCTTTTCGGTAGCCTGCTAAGTTAATGATTTCCGCTTAGCTGAGAGTACCCATCCATATTTCCTTATCTTTCCCTAACTAGGGGTACCAACAGTTATGCAGACGCTTTCCTAGCAGTGTTTTTCCTTGCTGGAATCCCTATAGCATTACAGTTTGAGGTTGGTAGGCAAGTGGATGACTTCACAAAAAAGTTTTATGGTGAGCTTTGTACCTAATTATAATATTGGAAAGATTACTAGCTGCTTAATTAAGACCAGCATTTCAAACCTGGCTCCCGAATTAAATCACTTTTTTCAGATTTGAACTTGCCCTGCTTGGGGATGGGAAGGAAGGGAGGAGGAAACATTTGCAAGGAATTGTTAGTTTTACTGGTACCTGTGTAGTCAGTTGTCTGCCTGTAAAATTGCTTTAGAAGCTACAGCCCTATTGCTTGTTTGTGCTAGTACTAAGCACTGAAATGAGTGGAAGACTCTTTGGTTTGAGGTTTTTTTGTTGTTATTTTTTAAGAGATTCAATGTTTTATTTTGGAGCATTTTTATTAGATTTTCCTTTATGTATTTATAAATACACCAGTGTTCTGCTGAAGCTAGTAAATAGTTGATGTGTAAGAAATAGGTAAATAAAACACTGACATTAGTAGTGTGAATGCATATTTTGGAGCTGAAATTTGCATTGCACAGGTCTTCACTCTGCTGCAGTAAGGATGACAGGGAAGAGAGCAGTCCTGCCTTATATGCCAGCTTCCTTTGTATCTGGGGCTTTCAGTCAAGCCCCATCGCCAGTCTGCTCATCTGGCCTTCAGCAGTGCACTGACTTGAAATAGAATGCTTACGGTAATCTTTTGGGTTGTCAGGCTTTATTCTAATACTCACACTGATTGTTATTTTTTACTTGTGGGTAACATCAGCTTTTGATACTGTACTCAAAATGGAGATCAGGCTTCAGATCTTAAAATATTCTGGGAAATGAATGTGGTTCTCATTTCCAGTATTCCAATCACAAGCCACAATTGAAAGGAAGAGCCACTTCAGTGCATAGTCGTACTCCTGGGTGCTGCTGAATGGACAAATCATGCTTCCTTAATTAAGAAGTGATAATATCACTCTTCAGTAATGGAGCTGAACATTACTGTAATCTAGAATGAAATTTGCTTAAAGAAAAAAATTCCCTCTAGCTTTGCAGTTTTGATCCTGTTACTGTGGCGACTGATGAATGTCTTGTTTAACAGTTTTCTTGCTTCTTTATATTCAAAAATATTTAGTTATTGCTTTAGTGTCAATAAATGTCCACAGCTTTTGCTCTTGAACAGTTTGAAGTGAACAGGATTTTATTGTTCTTTGTGTAACTAACAAAAAAGTTAGGAATTGCTATAACTGCAATTCCCATAAAGGGCAAGGGGAATTGTCTGTGAATATCCAAGGGTAGAGTTTTGCTTTAAGCTATTATTCTCTTACTTAATTCAATAAAGTTCCAGATTTGTGACTTTAATTCATGCTAATTAAAACAGGAGTAGTCTCATGTCAGAAAATACTACTACATATTGAGTGTGTGGAGTATAAAATATTACTCAGTGTTACAGAATCTCTCATTCAGTTGGTAATACAACTTAGTATTTTGGAACTTCTTACATTTTTTTTTCCTCGAATGCTTTCGAATGAGAAAACTTTAAAAAAATGTTTTCTAAACTTCTAATAAAATAATTTTTTCTAATGTTTGGAATTCCACCTTAAATTACGTAGAACATTCTAAATGGCCATTAAAAAGTACTCATCGTGTCACCATATGAAACATGCAGCGGTAAAAGAAAGACAATAGTGCAGTTTTGTGATGTGAAAATCATTAAAGGAAAATATGCAAATTCATTTAGGATATGTAAGGAAAGATTAAAGAAGATCTAAATTTCTGAATTGGTTACCACAATCTGACTTGCTTCTGTTTTCTTGTAGAAGGATCAGGGCTTTTTTGTATCAGTTATCGCTCTGACAATTTTTCCAAAATAATTTCCTTTGTCCCTTTAATATCTTGATAATTCATTAAAAAAGCACATAATTCATAAAAAAAAAATCATTAGAAGCACAACATGCAGTCAGTGCTTTAAACAACCACAGCAGGATGCAGAAAATACTGACCTGAGGCAGAAATAGCAAACAACCTTAGACCAATAAGTATATTTTGGGGGAGGAGTTGGAATTCTTATGGTAAATCAAGTTGGTTAAAATGGGAAATGTGCCCAAGAGAAGTAACCAGATTCTTTCATGAAAATGTTTGGGAAGTTGTGAAAGAGACTGTGTTTCCCTGCAGCCCCAAGAACTACTGCAGACGGATATTTATCTGAGTAAAAGGAGGGTTGTTGATGTTTTCCAGATAGATACTATAATAGTTAAATTAACAATTGAATAACCTATTCAGTGCTTCTTTTGTTTTGCTTTTCTGTAGACAAAACATGGATGCACACTCCTGAAGCCTTATCAAAGCATTATATTCCCTATAATGCAAAGGTAAGAAAATATGAAGTTGTTTTGTACTCTTACCTTTAGAACACAGCGCGTTCTATCTTGCTTTTCATTTGAAAACTGCAGAGATGTGAATTAGCCAAATGAAATAGTGAAGAAAAACTTAGTAAATGTCTGTTTCACAGATGAAAAATTTCTATTTCTTAATGGCCAATTGATTCTTGTTCTGAATTATTTCATGGTTTTCTAGAAAGCAAACCAGTGTTCCTCTTCTGCTTGATGCTCTGTTTCCTTTTAATGGATGCTAAATGGATGGAAATTTTGGGTGCAAAGAAATTTAACATCAGGCTGCATGCTTACAGTACTGTAAAAATTAATAGCACAAACTTCTTTTGGACAATAGCAAAGGCAATGAGTAACGATCCTATCTGCTGGATATATTGAAATGTCAAATGCTCTGGAAATATGGTAGAATAATAATGGAATTTTTGCACAGTAAAAACAGAAGTCTTACTCATGCTTTCATATCCCAGTTACAACATAGTTCTACAACAGTATTTCAATTAGTCTAATGACATCTGTTCACAGGAAATGCATCTTCCCAAAATAACAACTTAGAAAATGGTTTGCTAAAAGGAGGGGGGAATACATGGTAATCAGCATAACTCAGAGTAAACTGAGTAATTGGCTATTACTTGCCTAAACTGGAAGGATACTTCAATAGGATTCCACTGTGGTCTCTTTTGGATAAAGTTCTCATATGATTGGTGTTTTTTATATAAAAATAAAAATTATTTCACAGGCTGGGACTCAGTTTCCTCTGCTGGTATTCCCTGCTGTTGTGTTTGCAATTTTCTTTTGCTTAGTATTGCCACACAGTTAACAAGTGTTTGTAGTGGAAACCTGAGTCTTGTTCTGCTAGTTGCCAGGTGAACATGTTTTTATTCTGTGTGGTCTCAAACTGAATTTTTGACCAAAGGATGTGTTACCATTTAACTGTATAGCCTTGCCAGACACCTTGGCTTTTATATTACGGTTTTTGAGAGGGAGGAATACTTGCTGGGCTGACTGTGCCATCTGTTTTAAGATCAAGCTGAAGCTATGAATTCTATTAATGCACTGAACAATGTCCATTCGTTTGTGGTCTTTACTTCAAGAGAAAAAAGAAACCTCCCTCATCTTCCATTTCTCATTGTCTGTCTTAAGAGCATATCTTGTGAATAGGTGTCAGTACAGCTATGCAGAAAAAAATTTTAGAATAAAGAAAACAGTGATAGGATGGTGATAACCGTAGAAACAACAGCATCAACAACTTCTGGAGTAGAAAAAAGGGATGGGGAATTCCTATCCAAAGGAAGTCTGTTCTCAGCCTTGTTAGAAAGACTCTTGGTCCAAAAAAGTCTTTCCTTTTATTTAGGCTAGTATATGCCCAAGTGTCCTCTCCAGTTCTATTCCTGTTTAATGTGGGTTCTGACCTTAGAGGGCCTCCTCGGCCTCCGTGCTGTTGGCCTCCAAGGTCTGTCAGAGTACTTGCAGGAAGCTGCAATGTACTACAGCATGTGCTTTTTTAAAAAAAAGTTTACCCGTTTTTTCATTTGGATCACAGTAGAAAATTATTATTTAGAACTGTCAGTTATTTGATTCATTATTCCAAAGCAAGCAAAAAATTGCTCTGCTCTGTAACTGGAGTGTAAAGGGTATGCGATTTCCACATTGCTTTTTTTATTGAGACCTGGCATAAATTTACACAGCTTTTATGAGTTTAACTGGTATATGCAGACATAACAACATTATTAAATCTGGACGATGTTTCCACCTCAATTCTCAAGTACCATTTTCATTAAGTTTTGCAATATTTTTCTTTTTAAGAGGAAAGCATGTATCTATTAGTACCTCATTTGGGTTTTGTAATGTTTTGATTTTTAACTAAAATATCCCATTGATTTCATATCTTGTAACTTCATTGTGAAATAATGATTAAAAACTCAGCATTCATAAAGCAAGTACTGAAAAAGACTTATTGATTTTTTCAAATGTTCATATTGTTCCACTTCCAATTCTATAACATTCTATTCATATAACTTTTATAGTTGTTGGGAAGAAAAGACAACACTTTATCTGATTTATTTCAAAAGGTAATTATGTGAGAGAAGAATGACATGTTTAGAAAATCGAATCAATTTGATGGAAAGCAATACCAGAGATGTTCTTTTTCCATGGGCAAGTGAGCTGTGTTCTGGTGCATAGTTTTTTGAATGCAAATTACTGTGGATGAAAAATAGTGTTTTCTCTTCTTCATAAGACACAAAAATCGTTTCTCTGACACTAATCTTCTGAGATGATCAGAAGAAGGAGAGAGAGCTTACTAAGAACAACTGGAAAAGATGGGATTTTGTTTGTTTACTTGATTACTAAGACATCTTTAAGAATTAAAGAAAGCTTGTTGATAAAATGCAGTTCATGAGTTGACTGTTCTCTTATTAAAAAAAAAAAAAAATCCTAGCAAAGTTAACTGGAAATTAAAAGAACCCTGCAATATAGACAACTGGCCTTTTTTCTACAAATTGGAGAGGACTTTTTAATAGAGAATTAGTAATGTCTTGTATCTCTTAGGGCATACAACCTCAGGATGACTTATGGCAATAATCCTCTGCATGAAAATGTGAGCAGAGTTGTTTCTTCTGGAAGTAAAATCCAGGAGCCACGAGTCTCATAAGGATGCCCTTAAATATAAAAGCATCTTGATTCTCTCTCTCTCTCTCCTTTCCAGCATACCCAGTCCTCACGGTACTTGCTATTTTGAAATTTGCTGGGTTTTGGCATGGTTTGGTATATGACATAAGTTGATAAGGGTCTGAAGTTTGGGCTTGGTTTTTGTTTGTTTGGGGTTTTTTTGTTACTGTCATTGTTGTGTTGGGTTTAGGGTGTTTTGGGGGTTTTTTTGGTGGTTTTCTGTTTTGTTTTAGTTTTTTTTAATCTTACTGATGCTCCCAGTCTTGGTCTTGCTGGAGGCACTGATAATAAGACTCCACATATTTCAGTATGCTCTTGGAGGTGAAATCTGGGCCTACTGAAGTCAGAATTTTGCCATCAGTTTGTGATCCTATATTTTTCTTAAATATATCACTCCAAATGAAACCATACTGGTCACGTAATATTTTTTCCAAAAAGATAATTTAGAGTCTTGATAGTATATTATCAAATATAGGGATACGGGACTCATTTAGATGTAGTAGCATGGCTATTTTCATGTTACCAGGATATAAAATGCTAAGGCAACCCAAAATTTCTCTTTTTTCTGTAATGTTGCATAACTAAGAACAGATGTTTGTGTTATTTTCCATGCTGTAGTTCTTTTTTGCCCTTAAGTTAATTCTTCTGATTTTAGGCCAGTTTCCTTTCTCTAAAACAAAAGTGATCAAAGTGTGACTTTATAACGGAATCTGACTGCAATCTGAAAAATGGACTGATTGTTGTCATCACATAACTAATACTACCCTGAGGGATGTCTTTCTGCTAATAAAAAGTTGCCACTGCCCAAACCAGCAATGTTTATTATGTCTCTTTGTAGTAAATTAGGTATATATATTCCCCTTTATAGTCACTTGGCTATTTTTTGGCTTATATCAAATTTCCACATGCACATCTTTCCATTTTGCAGATTAGAGGTTCTGCTTTGCAAGCCTGGTGTTTATGTTGGCTACTAGTATACTATGGAGTCAGTAGCTTTGACCTTACACTAGACTGAAGAGCTGCTATTTTACATAATAACATGATGGCATGTTAAACCCTTGGGAGTTTATTTTACCAAGAGATGCGATGGCTTCCCAGTGCTGGGACAGCTACTGTCCTAATGTTTCCTTCAGACTTACTTTAAAACTTTGTATATTGTCATGTACATATTTATGATTCTTGATGAAGTTTAAAATTGAAACTTTGAAAATAAATGAGCAAAGCTTTCCCAAAAAAGACTGTTAAACATTTCTTACTTTGTATTATTGTGGGGGTTTGATGACAATTAATTGTGAATTGTTGTGCAGTTTCATGGATGATCTTTCCTCTCAATTATTCAATATGTATCTTGGACCTGTGTTGCAACTGTAGGAAAGGCACAAAAAAAAAGGGGGGGGGATTAGTAATAAATACCCTGCAAAAAGACCTTGCTTGGCAGTACCTAGTAGTATTAATCTTCACTGTAGTACAACAAACAGAGTTTAGTTAGGTTTTTAACTGGATGTAGTTTCTTATTCCTTCAACT
The DNA here is from genome assembly GCA_013389945.1 of Fregata magnificens. Taxonomy (NCBI): domain Eukaryota; kingdom Metazoa; phylum Chordata; class Aves; order Suliformes; family Fregatidae; genus Fregata; species Fregata magnificens. The sequence goes on from WAAD01012742.1 coordinate 42,823, forward strand.
TTTTTATCATTGAGGAATGTCAGGTAATACTTTTCTGGAACAGGCATTTTGGACAAGAATTTTAGGTCAAAAATACGCTGCTTCTAATTGATATAACTACTGTAGCAGGGCTCTAGGTGCAATTATGTCTTTTGAATACCTGCATATCACTATCATTAGTGTACGGTATTATCAAAGCCATGTTTTCATGGCATAAACTGCACTTCTACTACAAAATTTTTTTTCTATAGCTGTACTAGCAATTTCTCTTTTTCTATCCAGTCAGCATACTACAGAATGATCATGGTTTTGTGTCAGTAAAAATAATTAATGAAAGAATATCAAAGGGAAAATTGTATATAGATTTTCCAAGTAAATGGAGATACAAGGCACGCTATTAAAAAGTATACTTAAATTTATGTGGTGAAGTTAGATATAGCAAGATATTCCAAACAGAGCACAAAAATGGTGAAAATTAGAAACTAATGAAATAGAAGAGGGCATTACAAGAAATAATTCATTTTCCTACATTTAATTTATTATAATTAGAATTAATAACTTAATTCCAGTTAACTTTCATTAGAGTATCAAAATGTCTTGGATGCAATCATAATTAATTTAGTTTTTAAGCACAAGAAAAATGAGTATTGTGAAAATATCCTAATGAAATATGAAAGCAGAAAGTTTATAGCTTTACAAGGAAATGCAAATCTGAACTTCTTAGTCATTTCTGATACATTACAGTCATTAAATTTGGGGCTCATTATACCAAAGATTAATAATCATGTAAATACAACATAAAATATTTAGAGTCTGAAGGGGTACTGTTAACAGAGTTCTCTGCTTCAGAGAAATGGACCTTCCTATTCCATCTTGTTTACAAGATTACATTCTTAAAATGGGAGAAGGATAGGAGAGGATAGCATTACATCCGTGTGGTGGGTTGACCCTGGCTGGACACCAGGTGCCCACCAAAGCCGCTGTATCACTCCCCCTCCTCAGCAGGACAGGGGAGAGAAAATATAACAAAAGGCTCGTGGGTCAAGATAAGGACAGGGAGAGATCAGTCAGCAGTTACTGTCACAGGCAAAACAGACTCAGCGTGGGGAAAGTAGCTTAATTTATTAACAATCCAATCAGAGTAGGGTAATGCGAAATAAAACCAAGTCTTAAAACACCTTCCCCCCATCCCTCCCTTCTTCCTGGGTCTCTACCTCCTCCCCCGCACCGGCACAGGGGGACAGGGAATGGGGGTTGCAGTCAGTTCATCACACATTGTTTCTGCTGCTCCTTCCTCCTCAGGGGGAGGACTCCTCACACTCTTCCCCTGCTCCAGCATGGGGTCCCTCCCATGGCAGACAGTGCTCCATGAACTTCTCCAATGTGGGTCCTTCCCATGGGCTACAGTTCTTCACCAAATACTGCAGCGTGGGTCCCTTCCACAGGGCACAGTCCTTCAGGAACAGGCTGCTCCAGCATGGGTCCCCTGCGGGGTCACAAGTCCTGCCAGCAAACCTGCTCCAGTGTGGGCTCCTCTCTCCACGGGGCCGCAGGTCCTGCCAGGAGCCTGCTCCAGTGCAGGCTTCCCATGGGGTCACAGCCTCCTTTGGGCAGATCCACCTGCTCCGGCATGCATTCTTCCACAGGCTGCAGGTGGATATCTGCTCCACTGTTAACTTCCATGGGCTGCAGGGGGACAGCCTGCCTCACCATGGTCTTCACCAGGAGCTGCAGGGGAATCTCTGCTCTGGCGCCTGGAGCACCTCCTCCCCCTCCTTCTTCACTGACCTTGGTGCCTGCAGAGTTGTTCCTCTCACTCCTCTCTCCAGCTGCAACTGCGCAGCTTTGTTTTTTGTTCCCCCTTCTTAAATACGTTATCACAGAGGTGCTACCACCATTGCTGATTGGCTTGGCCTTGGCCAGTGGCAGGTCCATCTTGGGGCCAGCTGGCATTGGCGCTCTCAGACATGGGGGAGGCTTCTAGGAGCTTCTCACAGAAGTAGCCCTCCCGCTACCAAAACCTTGCCATGCAAACCCAATGCTATCCACAAATATCCTACAAAATGAATGATGCAGAAGGGTTGTATCTAAACTTTCAACAGCAACAAACATCATCTCATATAAGTAGCTGAAGGAGGGGAGCTGCATTTTAACTGTTGAGCATCAAGTAGTTTCAGTTGTTGTCATTTGTCTCTGTGAAAACTGGTGAATATTTCAGCTTTCTTAAAATCTGAACAGTGGTTAATTCCTCAGAAAGCTCTGTGGGGTATTGAGTGCTTTTGAAAAGCTGTCAGTCTGTCTTGCATGAGGTTGCATAGCCAGTGTGTAAAGGGGCAAGAATTAAGTCTGCACCTCCTGAGTCTTGGTCCAGTCTTTTGAGCCCAAACTTTGAGCCCTCACTTTCCGTCAGTAGTGTATCACTGTACAGTAATGGAAGTTGAATAGTATTTGCAGACAACTGTATATCTCATCTGCATATGAATGCATAGAAGTTCAAAGACTGTATGACTGCATGTTGCGTATGCTTGAGTAGCCCACAATGCCCCCTACACGTCAGCAGGTCAAGATCATTTTGCAAGAATTTGTAGGCATGTGGTGACTTACGGTATCTCTGTGCATCTGCACCTAGCGTTTAGTCTTTCACGTCCATTTACTATTGCTTATCTGAAAGCTTTTAAAAATGTAACTTTTTTATAATTGGACTACTGATATCTTTTATGACTAAGCACTGGCTGAGAAGTTCAGAAAAATTTGCAGAATAGCAACAGTGCGGTTTTGACGTGTGTACGGCCTCTTTCCAGGTGTCTATAGTCCTCTGTTAGTTATGTGTAAAATACCCAGTTGCACAACTTCAGGCTCTGCAGATCATTCTTACTCTCCAGAAGATGATCTGCTTCAAGAAAGGAATGAAGTTTATGAACAATTCCGGTTTTTCTTTCTTAAGGTACGTTTGTGTGTAGCTTGCACAGACAGCTATAGGTTTGACTGAAGCTCCCAATGTCATACATAAATGCAAAAAAGTATATTATTTTGAGGCATATACATGAGACAGAATGCTTAGATCCAAGTAATTAAAATTTGACAAGGTGATAAACACTTGCAGAGTGGAGGGGCAGGGGTGGTTTATATCTGGATGTTACAGATACACATACTGCTAATTCTGCAGTGTAATCAATAAGTATGAAGATGAATACATAGATGTACTGAAAGCAGAGACAGGATTCGTAAAGGCACTTCACCTAATGCCTAACTTTTAGTTTACAAATATTACAGCTAGTTTTAGGCAAACATGAACTACAGACGGTGTCAGAGCTGATACCCTTTTTGGTTTTGTCCACCCAGCACAATTGCAGTGTGCTATTGCAAAGTCCTCCCCAGGTGCATGGGGAGACTATGCAATAGCATGGTTGCTACCACAGAAAACAGCCTATTTGCTGCACCCACTCTGTATCTGTACCTGGCATGGCATCATCATTTAACCACTCAGGGCTAATAAAAACCAAAAAGGGTTTCAAAACTTCTGAAATAATGCAAGACAATTTAATATAATGTATAATGTTTCATTTCTTTTCCTCTCTCAGGGAAAGCAATCAATAAAGCACACGTATCTTAGTCAAATAATTTTGGTAGATTTTAGTTAAAAAAAAAAAAACCAATAGTTAATTTAATTGGGGGAGTGAGATAAAAAATATTGGTCGTGTTTTTCAATACAGTATGAACTGCAACTAAAAGACAAAACAGTAGCTTTTGATCTATTCTCCAGAGCTCTCATCTTCTCTCAGGTTCTGCTTATGATCCTTGGTCTCTTCATAAGCTCCATTTTGTTTGAAATGTCTAAGTACTGTATGGCATACTTCAGTTACAAGTATGAAACAGATTTGCAATGCAAATAAGAGATGGAAGCTATAATTCATGGCAAGAAGAAAAAATAGATCACACAAATTAATGGTAGTGTATGCAGTATAGGATCTGAGAAGTATTTTAAGTCCCTTTCTCAGTAACTTATTAAGTAATATATTAAAACTGTGTAGTGAGGCAGGATTGGGACAGAGCCCCTAGTCTGTATTGAAGCTGATCTGTAACCCACCACATCCCTGGAGTGTTCCCTATTCTAAGCAAGTCTTAAGTTTCCTTTGTATCCAAGCAGTTTGTTTCTCTTGCATAGATTGCCTTCACATCCATTCTCTTTAGCACCCAGGCTGCTTAATTAGTCTTTTTCCTCATCTCTGACTTCGAGCAGTCTAAGTTTCAGTGCCTTCATCAAGGAAAAATTATTTTTAAACAGCTAACAGCTTTAGACGTGTTTTTTTGGTAGAAAGTTCTAGAATCAGTTATTTGGCACTGTAGATATAAATATCCAACAAATATAATCTGAATTGAAAATACAAAACTACAAAGATTTAGCTCATTGTTGGACTTTGAAACACCCTCAATTTTAGAAAGATGGAATGCGTTATGATTCCTTGAATATAAGAGTTGTCCTTTGGCTATGTTGCATTTGTATTAGAATTTACTTTGGGAATTGAAATGTAAGAATCTAGAATAATTTAGGTTGGAAGTGGTCTCTGGAGATGATCCAGTTGATTCCCATCTGAAAACGGGGCTCACTTCAAAATCAGGTGCAACACAACAGAGCCTCATACAATTGAGCTTTCAATACCTGCGAGGACAGAGATTCGCAGACTCTGGGCAGCCTGTTCCAGTACTTAATCCCTGTCATTGTGAATTTTTTTTTTCTCATTTCTAATTGTAATTTCTTTTGCTGCAACTTGTGACTCAGCCTTACACACATGTGCGCACATATACACCAGCCTCATCATCTTAAGGCTGAACAAATTCAGCTCCCTTAGCCGTACACTGTGGTCCATTTTCTTAACTATCTCATTGCCTGTCATGTCCCTCACCAATTTCAACTCGAGCTAAGATTTGACTTTCCCAAGTTTATCCCTGCACGCCTGGAAAATGTTTCTATATTCCTCCTAAGTAGCCTGTCCCCATGTCCACCTTCCATACACTGCCTTTTGTATCTGAGTAGTGCCAGGCATTGTGCAGTCTAGCTGATTGCTCAATCAGCCGTTAAGGCACGTGGGAATGCTTTCGGGAGTTATGCAGTCTAGCTGATTGCTGCATGGCCCATGACTTTAAGAGGAATGTTGATGTTGCTGTCTTACTAAGAGGTTTCTACTACCATAGCACTTGCTCTAGCTGTCTTTCACATTCAGGTTAGGTTTAGTTCAAGTTTCAAAGTGTGAATGCAGCTTAAGGGAAACAATAAAACTACAAGGGGCTAATTTATTCTGCAGGGCCTGAAGAGTTAGCCTTGTTGGTTGGCTCATACAGGAAAATGCTGTGTGTTACTGCTTACTATAGAGCTGGTCTCCTGGTTGTAGAGGGCTGTGGTTAGTGTTAGGAACTGGGGTTCTAAAGTTTCTGGAGCACAGGTTGTTGCTAGATTTCTCTGTTTCTTTAGATATGGGGAGGATTCAGGCCTAGATGTAACTTTAAGTCTTGTGTTTTATTTTACCTTAAGAATGGGATATTGTTGCTCTATTTCATCTTGGAATCGGAGGTGCAGAAGGGCTGGAATGTGAAACTTCTGGAATACATATGACTTCTGGATTATGAGGCACATAGTTTTTATATATATGGGAAACTTCTTTCTGGCTCAAGGCTTTTTGTAGCCTTTTACTGTAAGATTTTATCTTCTACGTATGTGCATTGTTTTGATTAAGTTTGAAAATCTGCAGCGGGGGATTCTATAGTATTGATTTGTCTGACATGGTTTGCAGTTAGGAAGACTTGTGTTGATGGCATGATTAACAGAATACACTGGTTAACAACATGATACCTGAGACCCATCTGTGCCAGGTACATTATTTAGATTATTTTTGTTGTATAAACTATGATTCTTTCCAGTAGTCTTGGAGTAGAAGAGCTGTTTGTTGGAATGTAGGACAGCCATAAGTTGAAGTGTTAATCCAACAAGTTCTGAAAGTACAAGAATATATTTGTATATATGTATGATATACAGAAAAGGCAAGTAGAAGTTTTTGTATAGTAGTAATAGCAACTCTCTTTCAACAGCAGTTCTTCATAATACGGCATTTAGTATTGAACACAGCATTTAAAGCATATTTCTAAAGATACTGTGTTAACTAAAAGTTTTAAAATAAGTTCTAAACAGATGCATCACTGCCCTTCCCCAGTATCTGTCTCGAAAGAGCTGAGCAATGAGATTGTTGAGACAAAAGACTCAAAATCATTAGAAGCTTTGTAACAACTTTTATGATGTCTTTCTTGTTCTTCAGAAAAAGAATAAATTAGTCTTTGAGTATAAATCTTGACTNNNNGAGTTCCTCAGCACCGAGGAAGAGCAGGCACCAATTCACTAACAGGCAGTGAGTGATATGAACATCCGTTCAAGACAACTGAACAAAACTCAGAGGTTTGTCCAAACAGAATTAACAAAACAAAAAAGAGTGTGCAAAGAAAACGGATGGAATTTCCAAAGACCTTAGGGTCAGCAAAGATTTACTCAACTCTCCGTGTCCCTTTCTGTTCCTTCTCTGTTGCTGATATTTATTCCCTTGCCTCTCCTTAAGTCTGCTTGAAACTACCAATTAGCCTCATTAGCATGCCCTCCGGGGATTCTTTCTGCACAGTTATATTTCCATGTGAGCTGTCAACTGTGAGAATGTGAGGTTTCTTTAAGCAGGCTTTTTAGCCTCTGTACTGTCAAGTGTCAAGTGAGTTGCATGTCTGACGCTGGAACTAATAAGCTGTAGAGTTCAAACATCTGGATTATTGTACTCATGGGCTAGGTAGCCCACAGCGGTTTATACATTGTTCTTGCTTTAAATTAGAATCAGGCCTGCAGATGAATTAACTCCTCCTCATCTCCCATTTTTACTTTTGACAAAGTTGGGTATTTCTGTTTGCTCAGCCTTTGCTATGTTTATGGAGCTACTGCCTGCTTCTTACATTTACTATTCACCAAAAATAATTAGGAAACCCTCCCCCCCAAAAAAACCCTAGAAAAAATAAATAGAACTGGATCATAGAAAATAAGAGAATGGCACAACTTTTTGAGCAGAAACTTCTACAAGGACATACAATTTTACCAACAAAAACAAGACTACAGGGATCTGTCCAACAGCCAGGCTGTTCACTGTTCAGAGAAGAAAAGTTTCACATATACTGATCTCCACAAGGGTTCATCCTCAAGAAACCATTGGACAAATCACGAGCTGCAGTCTCTGACTTTATTAACTTCAATAAAATAATAATGTACACTAGTCAGTTGTGAATCCTGTACTGTAATGAATATTTCTCTCAGAACTGCCTCTTTCAGATTACTCTGATTCAGAAAATGCAAAGCCAACCTTGGCCTATTTTAAAAAACATTTTGAACTTTGAACCTGAGAATTTTAGGGGTAACTTACTAGAGGAATGAGTCCTTTCTGGTTTGGGGCATAGCAAAGGCAAAATATTTACATGAACTAATTTGTAAAGCTTTGTTAAAATGTTTTGCATTTGCAGTAGAAATTAGTATTGGGCGCTAAAAGGGAGAGAGTGATGAGTTACATTGGTCTAAACTTTAAATTTTTTTCCTACTGTATACTTTTGCATAAGTAATATTTTCTTCATTTTGAATCCTTAAGGGAAATCAAATCTAGTCAATTCCTGTATTTTTACAAGTTGTAAGAGGGAAAATGTGGAAACAAGGATATACATCAAATCTTAATGATATGAGTGGAGCCAAGGGTTGCATTTAAAGGAACAGTGAATTTGAAGCATGGACCAAAAATGGCCCGAAGCCATATCTCTTACTATTGCTGTAGCACTTGCGTGCTTCTGAAATGGGAGATACTAGGGAGACAGAGATGAGTCACTCAGCAAATCACATTAATTAGAGCATTCTGTTAATAAGATTAGGTGGGAGGGAAGTCTTGTCTACTCATGAATATAGGATTATTGCTGAAAATACATTGAAGTCAGGAATGTGTAGGTCTGCCTAAGTCAGAACTTAGAGGCCATATCCCAACTTGCAGTTTATGAGGCTTTGAGGAACTGCAACTATGAAAAGCAAACCCATTTTCAGAATGAAAAAGTATTCACCAAAATTTCATGTGCATACTTAATGTTCAAATAAATTTTAAAAGCTTTAAAACTAGGTACAGGTTTTGGGGTTGAGTTTTGCTTTGGTTTTTTTTTTTTGGTTTTTTTTTTTTAACAGATGTCTAAATGACAGTACGAGGGGTCTTGCTTTGGCATGTGGTCAAGTGAATCCTCCTTACTCCTTTAGTGATGTATTTCAGGGGCTTGGCATCTTCCCCCTCTTGCCTTTGGGTAACCAGAAGAGAGGGAGGTGGGAAAGTTGGACCTCTTCACATGTTTGGGGTTTTTTTTTATTTATTTTCAAAATCAGAGAGCACTCTGTTCATTTTGTACTAGTTGTAGCTTTTTACTTGTATTAGTATTTGCTATTAGAATGCTGGGTACAAGGAAGAATGGGATTCAATGTTTTATATTGATTTTTATCAGTAACATTCAGAGGTACTAACTGAAATTGTGCTGTGTGTTTCCAGGAGGTTAGTGTAATTTATCACAGTTCATTAGATCATAAATTCATTGAAGCTAAGGGCTATCTTTTCGATGTTTGTACAGCCTCTAGAATAATGAGACAGAGGTTCTAGGTCCTACCCTGATGCAAATAGTCATAGATCAAAGTTCAGAATAAGTAAGCAACAGAAGACCTTGGACTTGAATCTCATGAGCTTTCTCCTCAGCTGGAATAATTAACCGATAATGCAGACAAGAAATGGGTGAATTATTATCAGTTTAAAGATGGGGAACTGAGGTAATACAGGAGGTTTTCTGCAAATCTGCCCCAAATCTCTGTTCTCAAATCAGATCCCAAATTTTGAATTCTACTTCAGTGCCTTGAGCTCAACACTAAATGTGTTCTCAATACCTGCTCTCTTAGTAAAAATGATTATGATGCTATTTAGAGAAGACTCTAAATCCTTATATGAAGGATTTTAAAATACACTGTTTTCTTGTTTTAAGTTCACCTAACAATGCAAATATCACTATAACGATCTAGACTAGATTAATTTTACTACTTTAGCACCAGAATATAGGTGTCTTATTGAAAAGAATAATATTTTTTTCTGAAGTAAGAAGTGACAGCCAACATTAGTGTTGGATTAATTACCATTGTAAAATAATTTATAAATTACTTTCCAACTCAGTTATGTTGTCTTAGAACAGTTCATCTGAGATGACAATCTCATCTGCTGATGGATCTTAAGGTCACGATAACAGCAGTTTCATTTTGTATCTGATGTTGTCAGGTTGAAGTAGTCACTATTAAACATTTTTGCAGTTTGCTGAAACAATCTTTTTAATTAAAAAATCCAGTTCCCTAATTTTATTGTTTAGAGGGAAAAATATTTCCTATGTTTAGGCAGTGCTCTGCAAATTTGTTTTAAATATCTACAGAATGGTAGCTTAAAGAGGCAGTTCTCTCTGTTCTAAGTAGTATTTTAAAATACATGGCTCTCATCCTAGCTAGCTTTGGAAAAACTCTTGTTACTGATATTCTTGAAGTGCCTGAGGCCAAGTGTTGAATTATGGTGACCACATATGTTTTATAGCTGGCTCTTCACATAGTGAGCTTACGTGAAGAAAAGACAGTTTCTTCTAAAAAAAAAAACAGATTAAAAAGAGAGAATATAAACAGGTTCATAAAACAATAATCATCACAGAGAAGGCACTTCCAGTTACATGTAGGAAAAGTGAAAGATCCAGTACAACTAAACAAATGTAAGAAGTGCTTTTCTTGTTCAGGCTCATTGCCTATGTAACTACTTGCTTCCAGAATCTGTGATGGAATTGAAGAAGAGGGATTCAGAGTAGGATTTGACTTTTATGCAGGCAGGACAATAAAAAATAATGAGGCAGAGGTATGTTAAGGGTCCGTTCCCAGTCTTCAAAAGAAAGATTTCCAATATGTTTATGTTTTTCCATAAAAATCTTAAATGTGATTCCTGAAGATTCTTTAACAGGTTTTCTTGTATTGTGGTCACAAACCTGTACTAGATGAAAGTGCTATCTAACTGCTGTGTATAAGTGCCACCCGTTTAGTCTTAAGTTTCCATACGTTCTGGTACACTCCAGCCTCTGTTCTTCATTTGCTCTTTTAGCTTGCCTCCTAGGTGTGCTTTCTTTATGCTATTGTCCCTTTTCAGTTCAAATAATCGAAGCACCCAGAACCAGTGCTGGTTTCCCTATCCTTTTTCTTTTCCCACAAGATACCCACTTTATTTAAAGATATTTTCTCAGAACTCCAAACATGATGCAATTTTGGGGCCACAGTTACTACTCTGCTTTGTCCCCTGTGGTTTTCTTCTCTGCTGCATGGAGCTTCTCTCTCTTTAACTTCCACAGATAGGCAGCTAATCTGATTTTCACTTGGCTATCCCAGTCAAATATTCTCTGAAAATTTCTGAGGGTATTCTGTGAATACAGTAACTCAGAAAGATGTCTACAGGTGTCATATGTGTAAAATCAGCAATACATTTAAAGTAGTAGATGGAGCTTAGGAAGTAGTTTTTAGGAGCAAAGAAAAAAATGACATTTCTAGTCAGAAAACACAGACAATTCCTTGGCCACTTATATCAAAATACTGTTATTAATTTATGTGAATACAGCATTTATTTTAGCACATTCTTGTAGATTATCCATGAGGTTATGGATTGCACTTTACATACTGACTCAGCATATTTCCCCACTGAAGTTGCTTTAGTACGAAAATGTTAGGCTCATTCTTTTGTGACAAATGTAGTGGTTTTCAGTATAGGAACTCTACAGTTTAGGAAACAAAAAACCCAACAAAGGTAGTTCATGCTTCATGTTCCTGTCCTTTAGTACAGTACATATATCTGTCCTGTGGTATCTATTATCTCCCCCATAGAATGTATGTATAAATTATTTGCTACACACAAAAGTAGTTATAATCCTACAGTTTAAAGAGCAGATGATCTTCTGTGGTAATGATAAATTAAAATAAAATGTTCAGATTATGTTCAAAATTAGTGTTGCATGAAAAAATTACCAAAAGTGGTATTAAATTTCCAGGCTACTAAAGCTAAAGCACTAGCTCCACACATTCATGATTCCTTCTCCAGAATAACTATTTTCTGGTGCACTGCTTGTCCTCTGTTTGACAGCCAAGTGTTTCTATGAATCAAGAATTAAAACAGGAGTCATTTATTCTAATCTATAGTGCAGTAAGGCTCACAGTGTTAAAAGTCCTGATTCAGAAGAGATGCAATGTCCTTAAAATAGGCAATTTCATATTTCACATTAAACAGGAAAAGGGCTTTAATAAACTGAGAGTAATGGACAATAGTTATTTGTTCCCATTACTAAGGCTATTTGTGTTTGAATGAGAATTTTGTTCCGAACTGTGACTTCTTCTGTTTTTTGTCCCACAGGGAATTCCTGTTTCTGTGTTTATAATGCCATTGCATGTTGCCATGGCAAAATAGTGCGATACTACAAGTTCAGCATTATCATGTTAGTCAAGGACAAAGGAGGTAGAAATTAGTTTAGAGCAAAATAAACTTTATTCACAAAATTGAAAGTGTCTGTGGAATTTTATCTCTGCTTTTATAAGATATTGTTAATATTTTCCAGTACAAAAGAGTAACTTCAACACTTTTCCATTTGTCTTTATGAATATATATACTATATATACAAAAATCCATCACAATTTCTTCCCCAGCTTGTAGAGTTCATTTACATTGAACAGAGGAAGGCTGTAATGATTTTGTNGCAAGCTGTCAGAATAGGTCACTTCAGAAAAGTGGGCCACATATGTTTTATAGCTGGCTCTTCACATAGCTTACGTGAAGAAAAGACAGTTTCTTCTAAAAAAAAAAACAGATTAAAAAGAGAGAATATAAACAGGTTCATAAAACAATAATCATCACAGAGAAGGCACTTCCAGTTACATGTAGGAAAAGTGAAAGATCCAGTACAACTAAACAAATGTAAGAAGTGCTTTTCTTGTTCAGGCTCATTGCCTATGTAACTACTTGCTTCCAGAATCTGTGATGGAATTGAAGAAGAGGGATTCAGAGTAGGATTTGACTTTTATGCAGGCAGGACAATAAAAAATAATGAGGCAGAGGTATGTTAAGGGTCCGTTCCCAGTCTTCAAAAGAAAGATTTCCAATATGTTTATGTTTTTCCATAAAAATCTTAAATGTGATTCCTGAAGATT
>WAAD01012742.1:56041-72671 GCA_013389945.1 Fregata magnificens
ATAGTGCAGTAAGGCTCACAGTGTTAAAAGTCCTGATTCAGAAGAGATGCAATGTCCTTAAAATAGGCAATTTCATATTTCACATTAAACAGGAAAAGGGCTTTAATAAACTGAGAGTAATGGACAATAGTTATTTGTTCCCATTACTAAGGCTATTTGTGTTTGAATGAGAATTTTGTTCCGAACTGTGACTTCTTCTGTTTTTTGTCCCACAGGGAATTCCTGTTTCTGTGTTTATAATGCCATTGCATGTTGCCATGGCAAAATAGTGCGATACTACAAGTTCAGCATTATCATGTTAGTCAAGGACAAAGGAGGTAGAAATTAGTTTAGAGCAAAATAAACTTTATTCACAAAATTGAAAGTGTCTGTGGAATTTTATCTCTGCTTTTATAAGATATTGTTAATATTTTCCAGTACAAAAGAGTAACTTCAACACTTTTCCATTTGTCTTTATGAATATATATACTATATATACAAAAATCCATCACAATTTCTTCCCCAGCTTGTAGAGTTCATTTACATTGAACAGAGGAAGGCTGTAATGATTTTGTGTCCAGCTTCGGTCTGAAGAAGTTATTGCAAGCTGAACACTCAGAATTGCACGATCCCACCTTGAAACAGCACATGGAAACTCCTGGCTATTCTTGTACACGTTGTTATGACAGAAAGAATCTGAAGCCTGCACTCAGATTCATGCCTAACAATGAAGTCATCTGAGAAATATCTCTTTGAAGGAACAGCCGCTTTCTGAATGATGTCATGGCCTGTTTACTTTTACTCATGTGGCTCAGAGGTGCACCCCTGATTCAGCTGTCTCACTCCATTAAAGAAGTTCTGAGTTAATCAAAATGCTCCAAATTTTAGAAAGCTTCATCTTATTGGTAAAGCAGTGTGGTTTTTGCCAGTTTTATGAACTAAGATTGGTTTTGTTATCGAATACTTTACAGCAAGTATTCAAAACAAACTTGTTTCTTCATAAGGGTTTTTTGTCATCTCTGTTCAGTTTTCATTGTTCTTGGGGAGGTTTTGTTTGATAGGCTGAATATTTGCAACAGGAAAAAAAAAGCAGGACAGAGGGAGCTTGAGAACACTGAGTTCAAGCTTTAACTTGCTATATTTTGTGAAACAAGCTAGATAGCCTGCAGAATGCTAATACAGAGCAGACCAGTACATGCTACAGTTAAAGGAACAGTGGCATTACGAAAACTAGTGGGTTGATACAGCAGGGCAAAACAGAGCCAAAAATTAGGACAATGGTTTTGCATGTCTTTTGCAGGGTGTTACAGTGGTAACTCTTAAGAAAGTCGTTGTGAGAATACCGGCACTTGGGATCTTGATCTTGCTGTTCCTTTAATTGTAGCATTGGGGTTTTTTGTGGGGGTGAGGTGGGGTTCTGTCCTTTAGCTTTATGGGAATACTAAAGAAAATGAACTGTAACCTCAATTTGGGTAGCCTAGTGGGTATATACAAGTAGTAACAATAAAAACATTATTTTTCACACTGCAGTGCAGGGAAGTTCCCTCTAGACTTGCCAGTGTTGCTAGCTAGCATCTGCAGAGATTAAGTGGGAATTAAAGCAAAGGTGGTCTCTGTGTTCTAAAGTTTCTAACAGTACATTTGACATGTTTCCAAAAGAGTCTGCAGATGTAGAGCTGTTTGTACTACTTCAGTACATTTGAGTAGAATATAGGAATTGTTGAAGTTGTGTCTTATGGTTAATATAAATTAAATCACCGTATTGGCATCTGGTTTATGAAAAAATGCAAACAAGATATCAACTTTCTCACGTTAAGATACTTGAAAGTACCTAGGACTTGGTGAAAAACAGTATTTCAGTAAATTTGCAGGCTTAGTCTGACTTTACTGTTTCCATAAAGAAATGATGCTTGAGTTGAATCCAATTCCTGTGGTGCAGAACTAAGTCTACTGTCTAATTATGGACTTGTAAAGCTGAAAAATCTGTCCGTTCTGTTGTTATGCACTTCTAAAGCTGAAAATTTGATGTTTAAAATAGTGAATATGAATTATTTTTAGGTGGACTCTCTTCAGTTAAGGTAAAGTAAATATTTTTTACTGGGAACAAAGCAGTGAGGAATATAAAGTTTCTGATTTGAGGCGTTCAAGCAGGTCTTCAGTGAGTGAGTATCAGACACACTTCATGTTTGGAATATACCTTTCTAAAGGAAGTGCCAAGTTTGATAATCAGTTCTGTTTTTCCGGTCTGGATACAGAATGGTTCTTGTGAATGTACAAGTACCCTTCCCTGTGCACCCACATTATCAGAAGTATAATCTATTTGAATAATCACCTTCACTGAATGTTGGCTCAATAATGATAACTCTTACAGAAATAAAGAGGTACTATATTTTAAAATTCAACAGTGAATTTAGAGTTGCCAGTTCTTAGTTCTTGGAGGTCAAAGACTAAATACAATCTAAACCAATATGAGAGTAACAATAGAGGATTGCAGGAACTGGCAAGGATGTTATTCAGCATCTGTAGTTGGATGGCTCAATCATTTTCTAGGCAAGTCAGAAGCAACTCAGAAAGACCATGGAATATGTTCAAGCTAGATCACATTAGTCAACAGTATGCTCATTTGATGAGTTATCTCTTGTTAGTTACCCTAAAATTTCCAGGCAGTAACAATGATATGCTACAAGAGGCTCTGCAGAGTTGATGAATAGCAGTGGAGAAACAGAAGATCGTAATTCGATGCCATTGTTTGATGTTAGATGAATGTCTGTGTTAATATGTTAATAGTTTCTGTATTGAAGCAAAGGCGTTATAATAACCTGATGATGGGGCCTTTGGATTACCCACAGACATCTCCCGTTGCAGTAAAAGGAGCTGACAGATGCTTCTGCAAAAGAAAAAAAAGGAAAAAAAAAAAAAAAAAAAAGGAAAAAAACCCCCACGAAACGAAACCAAAGAAAAAAACAAAAAACTAAAACAAAAAAAAAACCCCACCCAACAAACTGTTCCCACGTGTAAATAGCCAAAGCTGGAAACACTGAGTATGTCCAAATTGAAACCCAGAGGATAAAGTTTGGAAGCGTGTTGTTCTTTAATTTAATCCTTCATTTTATCCAGTCTATGAGCAGGATTCTTGCATGTGAAGGCTAATGAACATTGCAGCACATGTGAAGAAAGAATGCTGTCAAAAGAATGCTTGTGTCCCAATCACAAGGAAATGTATGATAAGAAGTTATTTTTCTTCAGTGATATACTTGCTCTCACTACCATCTTCCCCTGCCCTTGTTTGTTTCATGCCAAATATTGTCTCTGATTTTTTTGTTTGTTTATCAGTTATGGGAAGTGCACCTGAGCTTAAAAGAAAAACAGGCCTTCAATATGATACACTACTAATATTAGCATCGCTGTCATTTGTGCACTGTTAAAATCTTCCTTTTTAAGCCCTTTTCCCATAAGTCAAAATTTTTTAAAGAATTTTCTAAAAATCACTTGAGCTTGCTGGTTTTTTTGCTCTGAGCTGGAGTATTCCTAAGGGGTATTCCTGTTACACTCCTGCTGCTGCCTCCGTGCCTCCACTGGGTGGGAATGTAGAGCTCACTTACACCAGCAGTGAACTGTTAGCTCCAGCTAACAAGTCCGCAGAGCACAGCCAACGAACTACGTTTCCCTCATCCAGTTGTTTGAGGCGGAAGTCAGCCTGCATGTGGCTGTGTTTATTCTCAGCCTGTGGCTAAAATCTGGGTAACCGTAAGATGCCTGATAATGGTGTATGCAATGGGAGAGCAATGTACAGCCCCCCATCACCACCCCAGCTCCATTATAATCTTCAGATTCAGCCTGACAGCTCTTCGGGGCATGATACAGTTTGAGATGTGCTTCTGAAGCACTGTGTAGGTTGATGGACTGAAGAAGTACTGAATGTTTTTTCTTGTACAACTGGTATTTTCTATAGTGACAGTCTTGACAAGATAAGCTTTTTACCTTTTCTGCTTGCTTTCTGTATTCCAGCCTGCTCTTGTCTTCCCTGTTGAGGTACTAGCTGTATCTCTTAACATTATTTTACCTTGAGGACTAGATGCTTTTACGCAGAGAACAGCTTTGGTAGCTGTGTTGCAATCTGTTTTAATTTTAAATACATCCTTGTTCATAGCCCCCTTAGCATATGACCACACTGATCTCTGGAGAAGGTCTAAGTTTTACAAAGTGTGTCCTAAATTCTCCTAAAATTCTGCTTACAAACAAACTGGTTATGTTAATATAAATGTATACTGCTATTGTATTCTCCTTTTTCTGTGCCCTTTAGTTTTTCCCATCTGGCTGTGGATTAAAATGCAGTGGGACTTGAGGAAGAATATGACCTGGTATAATTATTCTCATTCTTTTGCCTTTAAAATTACACCAAGGTACATTTAGCTTGCTTGGACCATGCTTCAGGTTTCTTCCCAGTGAGCAGCTATATAATTTCTTTTCTCATCAAAGCTACACATGGGTTAGAAGACGGGTGTAGGCATGATTAGGACTGCCATATGTCCTCAGTTTCTCAGGCATCTTTACCAGAATATTTCTAGATATTCCTGCTTCCAGACATTTGGGTTCCTGGCAAGAATGTACATCCAGAGCCTGGTGAGGTGTACTGCTCCAAGGAAATGTCTACATTGTCTATGTCCATCAACTGTTCAAAGACATGTTAAGCTTTAATTATCAAATTATGTTCTTTATTATTTAGTCATAGCACCAAATTTTAAGACTGAGATGATTGCTTACACATTTGATAGTGAAGCGTTCTTAGTTACTACACTTCTAGAGAACAGAAGAAAGTACATTAAATTAAACCAGTGTGGCTAGTTGAGAGGTTGCTTAACATTAAGCACAACGTGTTTTTTACATCACCGCATCTGGAGGATTCTTTTGTTAATGGTTACCTAATTATTTTATGGTCCTTTCTCTAATGTTCTCTTTTTTTCCCGCCAACATTTCAATAGCTTATCAAATAGATTTTTTTTTTCTTTCTTTATATCTTAATTACTGTAAATGTTTTAACCTCTGTGTTTTCTCACATGCATTTGGTTTAATTCTGCTGATGGATTAAATACCTGGTAATATTTGATTTCCATTAGAAGATTTCCATTAGAAGACCCTTCTTTTTTTCTTTATATTTTGAATCATGCATTCCTTCCTTTTTTGCAAATAGTACTTGAATATGCCCTCAGAAAAATGCGTAGAATGTTTTTCCTGTGTCAGAGTCACCATTTGCGCAGAACATTACATGTCAGACAAGCAGGGGATATTCAGGGAATGTGCTGATGTCTGTGGCACTTTTCTCTCTGATACTCTCATGTGGTGAGTTTGATTTCTGTTCTCCTTTGATCAGCAATCGTGCCTGGGAGAGGCAGTTGTTTTTAACGTGTCACTAGAGAAGTGCTCCCCAAAAGGGAAAAATCCAAACATTTATATTCTCTGGCAAAAACATGTATTGGTGGAGGACCAAGGAAGCTGTTACAGGTGGGGAACCGGAGTGTAGGTTGGGGAAAGAGAAGGAACCCAAAATAGAAAGAGGTTTGTATTTTGTAGTCCATGTTGTACTTCTGCTGTTTAATTGGCGGAGAAGACTCAGGTATGCAAGGCTGAACAAAAACTGTTAATGTTTTAGGAAGTTATTAACAGCTTAGACATTTGTTCATCTGTTTTTTTGCATAGCTTCAAAACTGGTCCTACTTCTCTTTCATTCTAGCTTTATATTGTATTCTGTCATTCTGAAGTTATCAGAATGTGGATACATTTGTCTTCCTTTCATCAGTAAATCAACATCCCTTCAACTTCTGCTGTAGAAGGAGCTAATCTATCAAATTTTTGCAGCAGGTATCCAGTAATTTTGCATTGCTTTTTTCCTTCCTTTCTTATATGAGCTTGGTAAGTACTTTTTCATATAATTGCATTTAAATCTGCATAAAAGAGAACTTTTAATGTTTGGTGATTTGAGAGTAATAAAGAAATGTGGCACTGTGAAAGACTGGGTTTTTTTAAAGATTGAAATGTGATGACAAGAAAACAGATGTTGTTTTATTATTAAAATATCCTACACTGCTCTCTACTGGAGGAGTGAAAGTCTACATTAAATATTTAAAAGTGCACCTAAAACTATTTCTTAGTCAAGTTTTAGGTTTAACGATTTTTTTTTTGACCCTGGTAAAAACTAAACTTTTCCAAAAGATGGATAGGGTTTTTTGTATTCCCCCTATGTTTTGAAGAAAAGCAACTGGATATACTTTGCATGTAAAAAAAGTAGAATGTTGGGGGTCAAAATGTTAGCTGACGGGGAAGAATTACTGGAGAGTGTCTTGTTAATAACAAGGAAAAAAAGTGAACTGTTAACCTTAACAATTCACCTGACCGTGCTAATAGCTATTGGGCATGCGATACAGCAGTAGACTTGTCAGAAGTGTAAAGGATTCTGGATGCCCAAAGTTACCCTACGTTTGAATTGACTTTTAATTGAGTGTGCTGGTTTTCGCTGCGAAAGAGCTAATTTTCTTCATAGTAGCTGGTGTGGGGCTATGTTTTGGATTTGTGCTAAAAACAGTGTTGATAATGCGGAGATGTTTTAGTTGTTGCTAAGTAGTGCTTCCACTAGTCAAGGACTTTTTCAGCTTCCCATGCCGTGCCAGGTGCACAAGAAGCTGGGAGGGGGCACAGCTGGGACAGCTGACCCCAACTGACGAAAGGGTATTCCATACCATATGATGCCATGCTCAGCATATAGAGCAGGGGGAAGAAGAAGGAGGAAGGGGGGGACATTCAGAGTGATGGTGTTTTGTCTTCCCAAGTAACCGTTACACATGATGGAGCCCTGCTTTCCTGGAGATGGCTGAACACCTGCCTGCCGATGGGAAGGAGTGAATGAATTCCTTGTTTTGCTTTGCTTGTGCGCGCAACTTTTGCTTTACCTGTAAAACTGTCTTTATCTCAACCCACGAGTTTTCTCACTTCTACTTTTCCAATTCTCTCCCCCATCCCACCATGGGGGGAGTGAGCGAGTGGCTGTGTGGTGTTTAGTTGCCGGCTGGGGTTAAACCACCACACTGAGCCAGCAAAATAAAAGTAAAAAAGACTTACCTTTTATTTTAATAGTTTCTCCTGCCAAAGTCCAACTATGAAAGCATTTTTAATAATTTCACTATGGAATTGGACCAAAACATGTCTTTCTCAAGTTAAATGCATAGGAAAATTTTCATTTCAACTACATTTGGAAGGAAGAGATATTCCCCACAAAGGGTCTGTTTACTAGTTTGTTGTGTAAGACAGCCCTCCTGGCCATTACAGGGCTGAATTATTCTCCCAGTTGCTGTCAATGATAAAACTTCCGTTGATTCTAATATGATGAAATAGTGTCTGTTAATTCTCCGCAGCTGTACTATCTTGCAAATCTTTGCATGTGGAGCAAGCACATCTGGTTGCCTGCCAATATTAGATTATAAACAATTTGATCTGAGGTGTTTGTCTTGTATGTGGCTGTTCAACAGCTCACTTTCTTAATGGCAAACATCAGTGAGGGAAGAACAAGCCTTAATATATTTTAAAGCAACAGTTAAACTGATTTGACTGATAAGATCTGTTGACCTCATAAGTTATTTCTGATTATAGGCAGCTGCAAGTGAGATCAGAATAAGTAATACATTAGAAAAATAACCTTTCATCAGTTTTTTAGGGAATGTATTTGGAAGAACGGCAGTCTGCAATGAAAAATGCGTAGTAATTCACATGGGGGAAAAAAATTGCCTTAGCTTTCTTTGTTATACAAAATATTAAATATCATCCTCATCAACCTTCTTCAAGTATCCAACTGAAACTCCAAGAGTTCTGGTGAACTCATTAGCACTAAACTTAACAGGACAGAAATATTTAAAAAGATGAGTCTAGTGGCATGCCTAATTTATTGAGCTTTTTTTTTAATTGGCTTATTGTGCATGAAGTACACCAACTTCAAGAATAACCCTTTTACTAGTTGCAAACAGTAAATACATCTAACAATCACATGTAAACATTTTTAATCTGTATTATGTATTTGATGTTAATGAAAACTTAAATTAATGCATTTATTAAATTGCCTATAGAATTAATACTGACTGATCTGAAGGGGAACTGCTACATTATTTTCTGTTTCTCTATTCTGCAATTAAATTAAGCGTGAGAGTTGTATTAGCTTGACTCTCAGGAACACTTATATTTCATGTTGTTGTTGTTGTTGTTCCTCATCAGCTGGATCTGCAAGAGGGCCATAGCTGCAGGAGGGGACCTGAAGCGATCAAAGCAATCACTGACTTCTAAAGTTCCCATCTAGAATTCTGCATCAGTATTGCTTTCTAAAGGAGCCTGATCTTGAAAAGGGATGTTTCATATTTACCAATTTTGCTTTGAAATTTTTGTTGCAGAAACTCTTCCACGATGAATATTTGTATTATTCATGCCACAGCTGTACCGAATTCCTGATGTAACAAATATTTGTTCTCTGTGTTTGTGTGAGATTTGGTAAGGAAAATCTGCTGAAGAGACCATCATGAAATGGCTGTCTCCCCATTTCATGAGGATGGTGAATTAGTTGTTAGTTATTTACTTTAGAAGTCCCGGAGGTGGCAGTGCATCCATTGTATTAGGGATTATACAAACACAGAGGCCTTCGTCACATTGAGCTTGTCATCTAAAGTCTCAGTTCTGCAAATATATATGTTTGCTTAACTCAACTATTACGAGTAATGCCATAGTAATTGGTACCTAATATTAAACAAAATATGATGATAGGGCAGATCACACAGAAAAGGTACACAGCAGATGAAAAAGCAAGCAATAAAAAGCCTCCAGTTAATATGTTAGCTATGTTAAACCTATATTGCACAGTCATTCTTTCGTTATAATTAGAAAATAACTTGTCTTGACTGGAAATTCTGTTAATGTCTTGCCCCTAAATAGATCAGTCTAATTAATACAAATATACAGAATATTTGCTCTTAATTACTATTTTTCTCTTTGTTACTCTCTGACCAAAAATAAATAAATAAATAACATGAGAAAGCCTATGAAGGTCAGGCATGAAATGTGTAAGCAGTTATAACTAAAATTTGAGCTTGCCTGAATAAAAAAAACAGAACTGCAGTTAACAGAGATACAAATATGTATCAGATACAAACAATGCAACCCATGGTATGGTCTCGTCATCTCTGATTGATATTAACACTTAAGCTACAAATCTTCATATTTCTGGATTAAATGCATCTTACTATATTTTCCTATGCTGAATAGTTTATTAAGCATAAGCTCTAATTCCACATCCAGCTCAAAACTGCTGAGAGCAATAAAAATTTCAGTAGTGATGCTTAATGTCAAAACTGATACTCATCTGGAAGACAGCACATTGTGAATGACTGGTGGAATTCTGATTGGTCAATCATAGACTCATAGAACGGTTTGGGTTGGAAGGGACCTTAAAGATCATCTAGTTCCAACCCCCCTGCCATGGGCAGGGACGCCTTCCACTAGACCAGGTTGCTCAAAGCCCCATCCAGCCTGGCCTTGAACACTTCCAGGGAGGGGGCATCCACAACTTCTCTGGGCAGCCTGTTCCAGTGCCTCGCCACCCTCATAGTGAAGAATTCCCTCCAAATATCTAATCTAAATCTACCCTGTTTCAGTTTATAAGCCGTTACCCCTTACCCTATCACTACATGCCCTTGTAAAAACTCCCTCTCCAGCTTTCTCGTAGGCCCCCTTCAGGTACTGGAAGGCTGCTGTAAGGTCTCCCTGGAACCTTCTCTTCTCCAGGCTGAACAACCCCAACTGTCTCAGCCTGTCTTCATAGGAGAGGTGCTCCAGCCCTCTGATTGTCTTCGTGGCCCTCCTCTGGAGTCGCTCCAACAGGTCCATGTCCTTCTTATGTTGGGGGCCCCAGAGCTGAATGCAGTAAAGTTATATTCCATAAATATTGATATAATGCTCATGATGTTTCCATATGCTTTGGGTTTTGGTTGTTTATTTCTTTTGTAACTTGTTGAACAAACCCAATTCGTATGTGTTTCTTCAGGTTTTGTTGGTCATTTAAACCTGTGCTTTCAGCAGTTTATCTTTCTATTTAGATGTCTGCTTCTCCCTCCCCTCCGCGATCAGAAATGGTGATTTCTGATTTGGGGAACATTACTATGGGCTTACAAATTCAGTGAAATTTACAGATGCCCCAGCTGTGGCAGAAGCTTCATTTGGTGCTTACACTTTCTAAGGCAGTAATGTGAATTAACGTGAGGTACAAGCCCCTGGGAAAACGGTATTTATGGAGGTTATTGTCCACGGAAAGATTGGTCTGCTGCTGGGATTTATTGAATACAGCGAAGATACCTTCATCTTTCTTGGACTTTGAATCAGAGGGAGATAGCTGAGAGGGAAGGGGTGGGGAGATGACTCTGTTGCTTTTGAGATATCTTTTCCTATCTCAGATCTCAGTCATCTGGATGGAAGTAAGCAAATAAGAAACTTTGGGCAGCCCTGTGCCCTTCTGGAGAAGTGGCTGCAGGCGAGGCAGCATACATCAGGGCGTCTAGAAGTGTACTTGACACAGGTCCACCCAAGGCCTGGCCCTAAATGTATATCAAGAAGTATCAGGCTGCTTACATTGATAATGCCTCTGGAGCTGCCAGTTTCAAAACTGCACAAATATTAGGAAGCACGTGTGGATGAAGTATGCTCAGCCATCTTCCACTTTGCTATGGGCAGCAGTGACATGTGTTCTCTGTTCATTGAGCCTCGTCCACACTTGCAGCTGTTATTTCCTGTGTTTATGCAGGATTCCTGTACTGTATATAATGTACCCTGGCCTGCTCACAAACTTTACAGCAAGCCAAGTGTGTGGTGTATAAGTATGCTTGTGTACAGATATCTGCTATTATTAGCATTCCTCTTAGATTCTCATCTGTCCTTATCTACTTTCTTTCTTGTTCATTCAAGCTTGTGGTTATCCTTTTTTTTTATTTTTTAAACTCACATTTGCTCACATACATTCATTCACCTTTCCCTTTCTGTTTCTGTCACATGTCCAAGAATCATTCTTCTTTCTTTATATGTATTTTCTGCAACTGTCACTTTTCCAGGGAAGAACACAC
Source organism: Fregata magnificens (assembly GCA_013389945.1). Classification (NCBI taxonomy): domain Eukaryota; kingdom Metazoa; phylum Chordata; class Aves; order Suliformes; family Fregatidae; genus Fregata; species Fregata magnificens. The sequence continues at coordinate 67,162 of WAAD01012742.1, forward strand.
CCTCTATTTAAAGTCATCGGAGATGTTGCATGAAAGACAACAAATCAATAATAACAGTTTCTGCTTTGTTGTTACAAAACCTTGGTCTCCTAGCTGGAGAATTGTAATAGTAGATAATATTGACAGCAGATGTGCGTGGTGTTTTGATTTACACACTGTTGTATTCAAGATGGCACATCATATTTTAGAGTCAGTAGCAAATTTCTAGTGAGACAATTATTGGTAGAGCTGCAAAGTTTCTTTGCAGGAGTACAGCTTGAGCACGTTGACTACAGTAAACACATTTTGAAGTTTTAATAAAATTAAAAACTTCAGAGTTACTGTGTTGAAAGCATCTGTAGCTTGGCAAATTTAAGTTCCTTTTGAAACTGCTAAGACCTAAGAATTATACATATCGCTGTGTGTCATGTTACACAGAAAATTGTGTACTTTAGAGAGAAAAAAGGGAATTTCTTCTTTCTTGCTAGCATTATTTTGGCATATATGTTAACAGGTGTATGGTTTTCATTAAAACCTTACTTGGTAAAAATATGATCTCTAGTAGAAATTCTTCGAATATGAGCCTTGTTTTTATGGAAGCTGGAGCCTAATTCCTTTAAATCTATGAAATTATAGTACCAAGCAGCTCTGAGAGCAAAATCTGGCCTTTTTAATTTATCTTGCATCACTCTATGAAAATTTTAGTAACATAGTTCAAACCATTGGCTCATGTTGATTCATGGGAAGTATCTTAAGTCAGGGGTTTTTTTGCATTTTTTCATTATTTTCCAAAAGAGACGATATTACCAAAATGTCACTTTCCCAGTGGAAAAAGGTACCTAACCTCTAATTTACAGACTTGTATAGGATCAAGGTAAAGAAAGTGTTTTTTAAAAGCTGCTTTTGATAACTCTTATATTTGTCTAATTAGAATTTAATTCTTGTTATTCTCTTGATTAGAAATAGCTGTATGACGGTTTGTTACTTATCAACTATTGAAATTATTTTCTTTCCAAAATGTTATTTGGAAATAGTTGGAAAATAACATTACATGAGTCAGTTAGGCCTTTCAATGCATAACTTATTTCTCACGAATTACAATCTTTTCAGTTTCTTGGCAGTACGGAAGTGGAGCAGCCCAAAGGCACAGAAGTTGTAAGAGATGCTGTTAGAAAATTAAAGGTAAGAAAGCATTTTTAATGAAATATAAATGCATTGTTAATGTGTTTTCACAGATAACATGCTTTGTAAGTGTTTCCAGGTAAATTCATTGGTTCTAGAAGTGGTTGCTTTTACTAATCTCTTCACTGGTGTGTAGGCACTTCCCTATTGTGTCCATATTATCAGATGTTCTGTTGTACATATATTTAGTTGTCTCCTAGATTACACAATTATTTATACTATAAAGTTTGCGTACCTTAATGTGTAATGATTGTTCTTTGGAAACTTTAGGGCTTCATTAATCCTAACTTAGGCAGCAACAGTTTGTTTTAGCTGCCATCCTCACTTTATGGCTATTGAATGCCTCTAATTATGGCACTCCAAACGTGTTGTCAAAGAATTTAAGAAAATGAACTCTTCCTTGACCAAATAACTAGTGACTTCAACAACGCCTGTCCTGCATTTCTCTGGGCTGTGCGGTGCTTCCTACGAGCCCCAGTTAGCTGAGTTTGCCCCTTGTTGCAAAACAGAGAGTACCCACCCACTTAAGGTAAGCTGTTGGTGCCAGAGAACAGGAGTAAGAATGTCAAACTGCACCGTAAGTGGGCTGTGGTAGCTCCATAGGTACTGGCTGTCCCTGACTGCTCTTCATCTAAAGCTAACATGTCTGATCCATGTAAACTGTTAGACTGGAGGTGAAGTTTTATGACACTGGCGTGAATGTCGTTCACCCTCTAGCTGTGATAATTGGTGATATATCTGGAAGTAGAGCTGTAGTGAGAGAATGGGGTTTACAAATCAATATAAAACTGTTTATGACAAGGGACATTACTGCCTTGTCCTCCAGGTCTTCATGTTTCATTGGAAAAGGTCTGTGTGCACAAACACCCTCTATATGGCTGAGAAAATCAGATGTTTACAATTTCTTCTTGGTTATATGTTCTTGAGTACTGAGGGACTTGGTAGACAGTTGGAAAGTATCCTAGTGCAATGACCAGAGAGACACAGGAAAATGAGGTGTGTTTATGGTGTGCTAATGTTCTTTGGTTTTAGCCTTAATTTATTACCACTTGCTAGTTATTGACTTGTGGAGGGTTGCTAACTGATAGCACGGCTTTGACTTGACTGAGTGACAACTAATATGCTTAAAGCTCTTCACATGCTATGAGTTGTGGCAGGGAATACTGATTTGATTTTTCTGCCAAGTCACATTGTAGGGGAATTGCACTGTTTCATGCTTAGCTGCTTGGAGCTATTGGAGCATTAGTTTATTTAGATGTAAAAATTGTACTGCCTACTATTGTACTTTCCATAACTTTTTGTAGGGTTTTCAGTATTCATTTAAACAGAAGTTCCTCAGAAATGGACAGAAAATTTTGAGAATCAACATTGAAAAACTTGATTCTGTGTTATTACTATAATAAAAAAAGGAAAAAAGAAGGCATGAAACACCATTCATGTAGCTCAGCTTTTAAGATTCAGGTTTCCTTTGAAAAAGCCATCTTTACAAGATTGATTAATAATTGTGTTAAGGTATTGAAACAGAAGTTCTTTGCTATTATTTTCACTCTACCAAAATAGTACAGCTGCCTTTAAAGATTAGCTTAGTCAATTTGTAGAATGTTTTATGCTAAAAAGATTTACTGTGCTGCAGTTCATCAGAGACATTATTGCCTAGTTGTTTTCAAGTGTTTTAGGGTAATGTAAGTATGACCCTTTTTTAACCATTGCAGCATGCTACCAGTGGAAACAAAATGTCTGGTTTTGTGTGCTTCTTGTACAGTTTACAGATAATACTGGCGTGAAGCCTATTGTGTTAGATGCTTTATATTTATAAAATTCTATTACCCTGAGCAAAGTTAATTCTGTGCAGAAATCTGTCACGATAATATCATACTATGGAGAAGTTTTGATTCTATTTTAATGATGTTTTATCAGACTCCTCCTAAATAAAGCAGCTGCTAAGTGTCTCTGTCTCACTGGTGGAACTCCAGGCTAACCTGGACTCTCACTGATCGCTGGAGGCTTTTGGTGGGTTGGATTGTATGATTTGGTACCTTAAAATAGTTTGCTGTGAAAGCAGGTCCAAAAAGGATTTCAAGTAACTGTTCTCTGACATGTAGGAAGAGCCAGAACTGTTTTATTTTTTTCGGAAAAAAACATTTGTCAGCCTAGCACTAAAATTTAAAAGTAGAATTTTTTTGTATATTCTTGTGGTGTCATTGGAATATGTAGATATCTGTTCTAACTTTTTACACATGTTCCCTAAATAAGCCGCCTTGGAGATACGTGTCTGAATCATTGCTGCGAGAATTACACTATTTTCTTCAAGCTTGGAAGTTTGGAGCTTAGATGTCAAGTATTACATGGAATCTTACATAATCACAAGTTTATTAGAAAACTCACAAAGTAATTAAAGATAACTTTTGGAAAGACTTGAAAAATCTTGGAACAGAATTCAGAGAGCAATAAAGAGGTTTTATGTTTGAAACAATCCTAAATTAATTGAATACTCATTTCAACATTGATTTATGTTCTGTATCTGAATTCTTTGAAGAGAAGCCTAGAGGTACTGGAGTTTATTATTAACCACATATCTCTAGCTTGTTTTTAGAAAACGTTAATTAAAAATTTTAAACCAGTAAAAACAGCTTGAAAGGTAATGTCTTATATTGAAAGAAAACATATATAGTGTTTTTTGGAGTAGGAGAGTTTTTAAAAGATATGTAGCTTGTGATGCTATATTTATTTTTGTAATTATATTGATTTGGTTTAATCACAATGTTGTTAATCATAACTTTTTTTAATGAAAATCAATAGCTAGCAGAAAAACAGCTGACATTCTTAATATTTGGAGTTATTTTTACAACTGGTGTGCATCGCACTAATAACCTTTTGAAGTCATGTGCTTACAGTGATATATAGACCATGAAATACTACCACTGTGAACTATTTTTCTTAAGCCATGATGTCATCAAACTCTGTCAGAATAGACATTTGATGTACAACTCTTTACTTCTTTAAATCAAAAGCTCTTAACTCATACAGCACAGACTCTTTGCTTGCCAAACATAGGTTTGTGCAAAACTGTAGCACGCCATTCCATGAACTTACTTTTACCAGCAGGTGGAGCTGATGTTCTACAGTAAAATACGATAACTTGGAAGAAATTTTTCTTGATGCTTCATTGTACTTGTTTTATCCCAAATACTACTACTACATTTTCTAAACACTTGACAATTTTGCTGGGTCAGCTGCAATTTGAATATACAGTTTTCTCAAGCATCTAGATTTCATTTTTCTAGAGGGTTGTCCAGTGGTTTTATCTAGTTGGGAGTTCCCCTCGTGTTTTCAGATTTCCTGGAGCTGTACTGCACGAGAAAGAAGAAAGTTGGACACTAATGTTTTAAAACGTGTATTTTTATTTCTAAGATAAAGTGAATTGTTCTTATAATTTATTACAAAGAATTTTTTCCTTTGATTTTTCTAGTCAAACTAATTTCTAGAATTAAATAAAAACGAAGGAAAATGGTACCAAGATGTTGTATCAGAACATGCCTACATTATTCAAATGTGTAAATGTGGTCAAATCACGCTTTATTTGATAAAGTGAAAAGTTTACTTCCCTTGATTAATGAAGGGTATAACTTCTAAACCAGACTGCAGGAATGAATTTGGTCCTTCTCAAAAGGTGCTTGAAGGGTTGCCAGAGGTGAGAACAGGGGGAAAGATCAGCATAACAGATGGAAGGGGCAGCGTAACCAGACCACTAGTAAGAAAACGGTGTGGTGGGGTGTTAGGGAGAAACCAGAAGTAAACACCTGAGATTTGGGCTGTTCCTTTTACGGTCTTCAAAGGGATGTTTTTGTGAGGACCAAACTTAAGGCTGTTCTCTTACCCAGCTTCCAACTCACTCTCCTTTTCTCCTCCTCTTTTCTTCTGTAAGTGGAGATGACCAGAGATAATGTAAATAGAATTAATCACTTTGAAGCCACTTGAAATATTCTTCATCAGCTCCTTGACCCGTAAGGATACACAAAGTGAAGAGTGCTCTTTCACACACCTCCACACATGCTGTGATGCTGTCTTGCTGCTGCCCTTAATGGACCATCAGTGGAAATTGTTCTGAGCTCCCTTTCATGTTAAAGCTGGGTTTCATTTGTTGTTGAAAGGACAGAGGAGGGTGGAGTACAGAAAATCTTTTAATATTGGCATAAAGAGGTTTCCAGGCAAGCCTTACAGCCATGCCTGTTCTCTTTGAAGTACTAGAGAAAGCAGAATGTGTGGCTCGGGACCAGCCAGGGACAGCCTGAAGACCAAAGCAGATCAGATGAGGAGTGTTGAAGAAGAGAATACCTGTTTACCCTCTC